>PVKM010015923.1:0-27406 GCA_004027735.1 Carollia perspicillata | reverse complement strand
CTTGCTCATAAGTTTATCTTGTTCATTAGATTCCTCTCATAGGAGAGATCATACGGTATTTGTCTTTCACTGACTGGCTTGTTTCGCTTAGCAGACAAGTTTCTCACGTGGATAATTATATGGAGTCGTTCTCTCTCGGCTGTCCCAAAGGAAAGGCATTCTGATAAAAATACCCCTCTTACATCCTTGCCAGCACTTGTCACCTCTTGTCTTTTTGATTGTGGCCATTCTGACAGGTGTGAGGTGATATCTCATTGCGGTTTTGATTTGCATTTCCCTAATAATTAGTGATGTTGAACACATTTTCATGTGTCTGTTAGTCATCTATCTGTATATCTTCCTTGGAAAAGTGTTTGTTTAGATTCTCTGCCCATTTTTAAAACCGAGTCGTTTGTTTTTCCATTGTTGAGTTGTATGAACTCTTTATAAATTTTGGATGTTAATCCCTCATCAGACATACCATTTGCAAATGTCTTCTCCCTTTTGACTGGTTGCCTTTTCTTTTGCTGCTGGTTTTCTTTGCTGTGCAGAAGTTTTTTAGTTAGATTTTGGAGAGGATGCAAAGAAAAGGGAACCCTCATACGCTGTGGGATTGTGAATTGGTGAAGCCACTATGGAAAACGGTGTGGAGGATCCTCAGAAAAATGAGAATTGACCCAGCAATTCCTTTTCTGGGTATTTATCCAAAGAATATGGAAACACTAATTCAAAAAGGTATTTGCACCCCTATGTGCATTGAAGCATTATTCATAGTAGCCAAGATATTGAAACAACCTAAAAGTCCATCAACAGATAATAGATAAAGAAAATGTGGTGTACATGTACAATGAAATACTACTCAGCCATAAAAAGATGAAATATCATGTTTTGCAACAACATGGATAGACCTTGAAGATGTTATGCTAAGAAAAGAAAACCATATGCTTTCAGTCATATGTAGAATAAAAGCAAAAAGAAACTAACAAAAAAACTGTAGTATAGTTAAATTTACTAACCTGGAAAAGGATTTTTTCTTGGATTATTAATGGTACTAACAAATTAAAAAGCAGGTATCTCCAAGTTTACTGTCCATAAAACTAGAGTAGTTAAAGGTGGGTCTCTGTCACTGATTCCCTTCCTGAGTTTTTCATCATCATTTTTCACATTACAGATCAGAGGACATATACTCAATGAATAGTTTGGCCTGCAGACACCCTCATATGGCTCTAAGGCAGCAGCTGCCAAACATTTTTCTGTAAAGGGCCAGCCGGTAAATTCTCCAGGCTTTGCAGACCATATGGTCTCTGCCACAACCACTAAACTTCACTCTTGGGGCACAGGACCAGCCAAAAACAACAGGCAAGGCGTAATCATGGCTACATTCATGGCACTGAAATATGAATTCCATACAGTTTCACCTCGCAAAAAAATTCTTCTTTTGATTTTCTTTCTCAATCATTAAAAAATGCAAAATTCAGACTTAGCTCATGGGCTGTGTGAAAACACGTGGTGGGCTAACCCATCTCAGGACAAACTTTATCTGTTGATAGACATGCCCCAGTACAACAGCCTTGAGCTTGTTCTGTGCCTTAGAAAAGTACACCCAGGTCAGAACCTTGAAATGAAAACAAAAGTCAAGTGGCAGGCTTATCTCAATATAACGTGTTTGTGATGGGGCACCCCTGTCTAATTGGGTGCATTGTGAGGTGAGGGCTGGTGAATTATCCCATGCGTGGCAAGTGTGCTGCTCCCCACCTGCAGTAGGAGGACACTTCCTAGATCCCTGTCTTCTAGTCCCACGGAAGGGTGTGTGTAAAATCATCCATTGTTAGTGGTATTGTGGTAGGCAGTCAGGTAGGCAGTCAGAGGGCCATGAGCAGAACAGGACAATAGGAACACCACCAGGGGGAATGTCACCAGGGCAGAAAGCCTCAGGGGCCTAGCAACTGACAAAACTGGGAAAACAGGGACCTTGCCCGCAGGATAACCTTTCCTACCCTCGCATATGGCTGGTCATGCAGTCTGAACCCTCCGAACTTTCGTATCTCTGGTCATGTGGTTCCCTCTGCCCCAAACTTTTCCTTGCTTGGCAAGCTGCTAGTCAGGAGGGTTTGACCCCCTTAGAAGGGAAACAATCAAGGGGTCCAGAGAATAGTCCTTAATCATTAATTCCCCAGGACAACGAAGTTTTGACCTGCACCAAATGCATCTAGGCCTCAGTTGTGTTTCAGCTCCAGGCCCAGAAAAGCAGCAAAAGCAGACAAGCGACAAGATGGCTGACATCAGGACCAGCTGCCTGAACTATGTCCCCCTGCCCTGGTGCCAACCAATCAGTGGAGCCCTCGACCCTGTAAGGACATACCTGGAGAGCTGATGAATATTTTAAGATCCTTCCCTGGAACTCTCCTAAAATTCCCACCAGAGGGAAGGATGCATTACCTCCCCTCCTCCTGGGCAACATCTGAGACTTACCCCCTCCACTTCCCCCAGGCGGCTACCTTTACCCTTCTCTCTCCTAGGCTCCAAGGCCCCTTCTTTTCCCTTTGTAACTTGTTTCCTCAGCCCATTTCTTTCTACCCCTCACTTCTACCTCCGTGACTTTCTAAACAAACTTTCTCTTACAGTTTTGAGTCTTGACTCTGAGTTCCTAGCCAGAACTCGAGTAGGAGGTTGCTGAGCCAAGGTCCCGTTTGCCTTCACTGGGCTAACACCTGGTGCCATCTTCGCCACTGCCAACAGTATCACATGCACTGAAAATCGGGCGTTTGGATTTCAAGCATTCAGTTCCTTTGTCAGACGGTGTTTCCAAGTCCTGATTTTTAGTTCCAACACCTTGGTCTCTGACCCCTGAACCCCCAGAAAGTGTTCTCCAAAATGAATGCACAGGAAGGGCCCCTATCTTGGGGGTTTGCTGGAAGAATTGTGATTGTGTGTTTATCAAACAGGACCTCTCTTCGGACAGACAGATGGGGCCATCCTACTGGTGGCCTGAGACCCCCAGCTCTGCAGGAAGCTCCGTGGTCCTGCAGTGTAGCTGGCCAAAGGCCAGAGCACACACACACTGGGAGAAGAGTTGTGCACTGACCACAAGTTAGGAACCAGCCAGCTTCCTAACTGTCCAACCAGCAACTTCCCTCAGGGGAACGTTAGCAGCGGTCCCGGAAGAAGAACTGGGCCTTAGAGACTGTGCATCCCGCCCGTGGGGAGGTCAGGGTCCTTGACGCGCCAATGATCAAGTTACTGTTGGCGGGCTCTAATGGTGACCTGGCGGCCTGTGGGAGCCCAGACAGCCCTCCCAGACACCTCGCAGGGCCCTCTGGCACCCCTCTGGCTCCCCGCCCCCTCAGCCCCCGTGATCCCGCCCCCGCCTGTGGCCCGGCCGCCCCGGGGGCGGGGGCCCCGGGCGTGGGGCCCAGGGTGGCGGGGCCTGACCTAGACCTCGGTGGGCCGAACGGGTTCCACCTAGCGGCGGCCGCGGCTCAGCCCGGGCCCGCGAGCCCCTCCCTCCGCCTCTCCCCGCCAGGCGCCCGGCGCGGGCTGCGCTCGCTTCCAGCCGAGGGCCCGCAGGCGGCCATGGCGGCGGGCGCCGGGGCCAGGCCGGCGCCGCGCTGGCTGAAGGCACTGGCGGAGCCGCTGAGCGCGGCGCAGCTGCGGCGCCTGGAGGAACATCGCTACAGCGCCGCGGGCGTATCAGTGCTCGAGCCGCCACTGCAGCTCTACTGGACCTGGCTGCTCCAGTGGATCCCACTCTGGGTCGCCCCCAACTCCATCACCCTCCTGGGCCTCGCCGTCAACCTGCTTACCACGCTCGTGCTCATCTCCTACTGCCCCACGGCCGTGGAGGAGGTAGGGCGCGCCCCCCCCACCCGCCCCGGCGGCGGAAGGACTCCAACTGCTGTCCGCAGGAGTCCCGCGTCCCCCGCTGGGCACCACCCCAGCTGCTGCGTGGCCCCTCAGCTGGAGGCTCTGGGGTAGTGGGGAGGCCCCCGCGTGGCTGACCTCCTGGGGCGGTGGAGGGGCTGACACCGCCTCTACCCCCGCGCCGCGTCCGCCCCGAGCCAACCCCGGGCCGAGAGGAGGCTAGGCTGTCACGCAGCTACCCCAGTCCCGTGTCCACCCTGAGCCATCCTTCCTGGTCGCCCACCGCGGCGGAGGGGCTGTCAAGGTCATTGCAAGCTGGGGGCCTGCTGCCTGGCTTCCGCCTCATCCGAAGCCAAGCTGCGGGATGGATGAGCAGAGGGTTACTTAACACACCCTGGGGACTAAACACCCCTGTCATGGTCCTGCCTGACAGCAGGGCTGTGGTCAAGTTGGGCAAGCCCCAGATGCCCTTCGGACACTCAGAATCGTCTGCTTCCCAAGGTTGTGCTAGTGATCCTGACATTACCGGTAGCACTTACCACTGATCAAAGAGAAGTTTATTCTTTTAAAAGGTAACAACTTCCTTTCTTTATTTCATGAAACAGAAACTAAGGTATTAGGAAGGTAATAATCGTTGTCATCACGACTCAGGGTCATAAAAGCCAACAGATTTTATTAGCAATGAGTCTTTGACCTATGTCCCAAATAAGAAGAGTGAATAATGTGGACTTTGGACAACGGTTTACCAGAAGCACCCCTTGAGCTGAATGTGGAGGGTTTTGGAGGCAGAGGGGTCTCCTTGTATCTATAGCTTTTTAGAGTGCAAGGATAAATGTTACATTGCACATTCTGTGACATTGCTTTCTGATCTTTGCCCTCCAAATAGTGAACTCCCTTTATACTCATATTTGAGTGTAGGTCCTTTGAGGAACTAATGCAATTTGAGGTTGGATAACAAGAATCCAGTGGAAATATCTCATGTCCTCCATATATGCAGCCCTTTTTTAAAGTAACGGAGCCTAATTTTAAACAGATCTTGCTAGCCGATGGTTATGTTTATTATAGATGATTTCTTGGCAGACGTTGCTATTGTTACTCATTTCCATATTGTTTCAAAAGAGTAGTAAGTTGCTTTAGTTCTGGCTAGAAAGAGCTCTGGATTGAAATTGGAAGACTCGGGTTCTAATGGAGCTACACCACAGGGAGAATGGCTGGTCTGTTTTCCCAGGTGTAAGATAGAAAATCTAACCTGCCAAACCAGTTTCACAGGGCTGCAGTGAGGACCAAATGTTTATCACATGCAGATTAATGTAAAAAGTTTTAACTTGCTCAATAAATTTAAAATGTTACTGTTATTTAAAATGTCCTGAAAATAAATAACAAAATTTAGTTTTTCTTAGATCTAGATTTGGCTAACAGTATTTGGATGTTTTCGATATTTGCCAGTTAGATTGTGAACTTTTCAGTATTATTAATTTATTATTCATTTGAGAACCATTTGTTGAGCGCTTACTAAGAGCAGAGCGTACAAACAAGTCCAAGAGATTCACTTAGGGATGTAATGGGGGTGGGTTGCAAAGGAAGAGGTCAAATTATTATTAATTTTTAGGCTCAGCCTCACTTTTAAAAGGGGGACATGTTTTTAAAAAATCAGAATGATCAAAAAATGGAGAGGGGGACTAAGGATTAAAATAATAAGATAAAACCGAGAAGTATTTCTAAAATACATGTCATTAGATCCTGCACATGCCTGTAAGTGGCTGAAGCAGTGAAGAGATACGCCATCACAGGATTCACACTGTTTGATAATTCCAGCAACAGCATGACAGGAACATGCTGTTTTGCTTTCAGGTCACAGGGCTGGTTTACGGGACCAGATAAGATTCAGATCTAAGTCGGTCTGACACCAAAGTTTATATTTTTTTTACATATACTACCACCTTCTTGTCTGGAGTTCCTGCTTTTTTCTATATGATATGTAGGAAAATACCTTGTATCTTATACAGTATTTATCAGGTATGCTAAGTGCTTTCATATCCACTGTTGCATTTGTGTCTTTTATCAACTCAAGGAGGCAGTAAGTAACTTTCTTCCTAGAATAGCTTTTCCATCATTTTAGTATTTTTTTTCAATCCATTCATCTTGAGATAACAGTAGTACTATATATTTTTATTAAGAGGATTTTGAATCCCAGAGGGTTAAGTGACTTTATTTTTTTTTTTTATGTCCACTGTAAGGCAGCAATTTTCAACTGCTGTGCTACGAGAATTTTTATTTTTTTTTAATTTTAAATATATTTTATTGATTATGCCATACAGTTGTCCCATTTCCCCTTCATTCCCCTCCACCCTGCACACCCCCTCCCACCCACACTCCCCCCATTTAGTTCATGTCCATGTGTCATAAGTTCTTTAGCTTCTACATTTCCCACACTACTCTTGCCCTCTCCCTGTCTATTTTCTTCCCACCGTCTATGCTACTTATTCTCTCTACCTCCTCCCACTCCCCTGTTGCTAACCTTCCACGTGATCTCCATTTCTGTGTCTCTGCTGCTGTTTTAGGTGTCCACTTAGTCTGCTTTTGTTTTAGGTGTGGTTATTAATAACTGTGAGTTTGCTGTCTTTTCACTGTTCATATTTTTTATCTTCTTTTTCTTAGATAAGTCCCTTTAACATTTCATATAGTAAGGGCTTGGTGATGATGAACTCCTTGAACTTGACCTTCTCTGAGAAGTGCTTATCTGCCCTTCCATTCTACATGAAAGCTTGTCTGGATAGAGCAGTCTTGGATGTAGGTCCTTGCCTTTCATGACTTGGAATACTTCTTTCCAGCCCCTTCTTGCCTGCAAGGTCTCTTTTGAGGAATCAGCTGACAGTCTGATGGGAACTCCTTTGTAGGTGACTGTCCCCTTATCTCTTGCTGCTTCTAGAATTCTCTCCTTCATTTTAATCTTGGCTAATGTAACTATGATGTGCCTTGGTGTGTTCCTCCTTGGATCCAACTTCTTTGGGACTCTCTGAGCTTCCTGGATTTCAGTTATTAAGGCAGGACTCTTATAAAGGATCAGCCTGTCTAAAACAAAATACGAACTCCAAACTTTTATGAGGTGCAGGTTCTACAAGCAGGGCAGGGACTTGAGTGAGGCAAGCAGGCACTCAGGCCTCAGAATTTAAGCAGGCAGGTGCCACAACCCTGAGGATATAAACGCCTCCTTAAATTCTGCAGCCAAGGTGCAGTGCCCTAGTCCCAGCCCTCTATAGAAGGAGCTTCTGCAGGCCATGTGGAAGTAGCTTCGCTGTGGGGTTTTTCCCTTTGATCCCTGTGGCTTTTCTATACATGATACCCAAGGACTAAACTGTTTTTCCTTTAGAATTCTGGTTCAAGTTTGGATAAAACATGGCATTGTAGTGTATAGAAAGAGCTTTAAATTCCACTCCTGGTATATTTGACCTGGGCATAAGTCTCTGGCCACGTGAGGTTTGTGGTGTTAAAAAACAGATGTTAGAGCACCCAGTACAGCTGACACCGACGATGGATCTGGCCTGGGGAGTTCTCTTCATGCTCCTTTTCCTTCCTTTCTTCCTGTTCCTCTTAGCACAACAGAGCCTGGCATTTTCAACAAGAACTCTAGTGAGTACTAGAAATGGTATTTTTTTAAAGGACTATTCACTCAAAATATAACAAGAAAGAAGCCTACCTTTCAAAGTACAGATGTCTAATGTCACGAGAAAGCCCCATAGCCCTGAAGTAGTTAAACTGCATTTGTGGGCAGGTTTCCTTCCCCAACCTTGTAACCTGCCGCATTTCCTGAAAATGGGTGTGCTCTTCTCAAATGCTGGCCCCTAACCAGAGCTGAGGCCAAAGGTCCCTGTTGGAACTGTTCAGTCCCTAGGGCCCTTCCCGAATGGCAAGAGAACAGCCTTACCCTTCCTGACACCAAGGCCTCTGGAGCCTTGCAGGCGTCCTGTGGGAGCCTCCCTGTATAAACAAGGAAGTTCTCCATCCTGCACAGGTGAATGAACTTCTGAACTGTATCACAGGTGCGTAGTATGGGTTACGCCAGTGTCAGATTCACAGTCTTTAGAAACTCTGTGAATTTTCTCTTTAAAAAAATCACTAGCATGACTCCACTAAGTACAAAGTCCTCCTTTTAACACCACACCAACATTACAGTTTTTTAAACATATGCAAGGTCTGTCTTAATAATTTTCTTTCTTCTTACCTGTTATAAATGCAGTTTCTATTTTTATGTAGTCAGTTGATGTTTGGATCATTGAAATGTCCCTTTACCAGCTGACCCAATAGTTACTCATTATATAATATCTTTTGCTTATGTGTCAAATCATACCCAAGATTATATATAGCCAAGGGGTCTTTTTTACATATAAAAATTTATATAAATGGGCATTGTATAGTTTCACTACTTCCTAAGGGTTTATTATTATTATTTACTTATTTATCTTTAGAGGGGAAGGGAAGGAGAGAGGGAGAGAAATATTAATGTATGGTTGCCTGTTGTGCATCCCCTGCTGGGAACTGGCCTGCAACCCAGGCATGTGCCCTGACTGGGAATTGAACCAGTGATCTTTCGGTTCGCAGGCCTGCGCTCAATCCACTGAACTACACCAGCCAGAGCTACTACTTCCTAAGTTTTAATTTGGGAAGATTTTTGCTTTTGCGTATTACCTATATTATTTGTTTTTACTATTTTTCTTTCATCAACTTTAAGCCTAGTCTTTTTTTAAAGACTCAGACTTATTCTAAACCTTTTAATAGCCATATTAAATTTTTCCAAAATATATTGGTTGACCAAAAAGTCCATATGTTTTTTTCTGTAAAATAAAAGACCCATTTTTCATTTTCACCAATAACTTCATTGATTTAGATATTTTGAGTATGTTGGCTGTCTCCCACGTAGTATAACATTGATTGTTCTCAATTAATGTCACTATTTGATGACTCTCAACTTCAATTGATCTACCCGACCATGGAGCATCGTCTAGCGAGAAATCTCCAGCATGAAACTTTACAAACCATTTTTGACATGTTCAATCAGTCGCAGCACCTTCTCCATATACTGCACAATTTTTTTTTGCATTTCAGCTGCATTTCTACCTTTCTCGAAATAATAATGCATAATATGCCAAAAATATTGCTTATTTTCTTTCATCTTCAGTATTGAAATGGCTATGCAAAAATTCACCAATTTTGATTTTTTTAAATGCACACTGATGACAATTCACCAATTTTGATTTTTTAAAATGCACACTGATATGACCCTGTCACAACACAATCTAACAAAATTGTTTTGAATGAAATGAAACACAACTAAGCACTACTAGAGCCATTTTATAGAAAAAAACAAATGCAGTTTTCGGCCAACCCAATATTAGAATAAATATTAAAATGAAAAGTTTACCTATGAAGCATCTAAAATTATATGTAGTATCAGTAATAAGTTACAGTAGTTAAAATTACTGAGCTCCTTCCATATGCCACGTACTTTTTTCTAATGCCTTTACATGTAATAATTTATATAATTCTCACAATGAGACATGAACAGTGATTATTCCCATTTTTCGCAAAGGAAGATTGAGGCCCAGAGAGGTTAAGTAACTCAACCAATTCACTGAGCTTGTAATGGCAAAGCAGGGATCTGGGTGCAGGAATGAGTCCCGAGTCCACATTCCTAACCATTCTGCAAGAAGAACCTGGGGCAAGTATTTTCCTCCCTATGGAAACCATTTTACCCGATAGGTTAGCAAGTAACCTTTACCAGTAGGAACTATTTAGATCATTGGTTGATTCTGATTATCTGGTTATTTAGTTCTTATGGTTTGTACAGCAGATTTGAAAAACAGCATGTCACACGCCTTTGAGGGGATTATATTCTAAAACTAATAGGGGCCTAGGAGACTATCTAGTCTAGCATTTTCATTTATGGAAGACGTAAAAATTTGTTCCAGAAAATTCCGTTTTTTTTAAGATCCCAAACTTTAAGTGAAGTTTGTCCAGTGAGCAGAGACGTGCTCACTAATTACTTTCTAACTCTTTTTCTTCCTTTTCCTGATGCATGTGCTCATTCAAACACATGTATGGGGTCTGGCACAAATAACATCCCTTTTTACTACAGAATCTTTTATTGCAAAATCATAAGCATGTAATTCTGTAACATAACAATATCACACTCATGCATACCATGTGACATTTTAGGTGAAATGTTCGAATTAAAACTATGAATTATTGCGCCCATATTATTACCCTTGCAACCACACTCAAGCAAGCCTTACTTCTGCTGGACCTTGTATAAAAAGAGGCATGACACCAAGCACGATTAATTGATTGATATATGAGTGTTCTTTCTGATTCAGAGATATTTTTAACAACAATAGTTGTCATATGGTCTGATTCAGACCTCTGATTTCTCTAATCTATAATGAATAATGCCATCCTATAATTCAAGTAACTAGAGAAAAGTAAAATTTCCCAAATACTTTTATACAGCTGTTTTTCAGTAATGTAGCTGAAAAGTCATTTAAATTTATAAATTTTGGGTTTTTTTAATGACTAAGTGTAATAATTGAGCCTTAAAATTACCTTGTTTTTTAGAGTAAACTCAATCTTTCACGAAATCAGGTAGGAGTCATCATTAGTGAAGTTATTTCTTAAATTGTGACATGATTAAATACCATGCAGTCATTTAAAAGAATGATGTAGATTTGTATGTTTGATTTGGAAAGATTTCTAATATATTGTTAAATTCTCACCTTAAAGAATACATTAGATATGAAAATTATATAATCTAAAACTTTAAATATTATGAATCTAATATTACCTGAAGTTCTACTTTTTGTAATATTTCCTTCTATAGAAGCATTCTGATATATTCTTATGCCTTTATAATTCATAATCCAAGCCCAATTTTACAATACTTCACATCTGAAAGTTTTGAAAATAAATTCACACAAAAACTGGAATTAAATTGGGGTGGCTCTGTCCACCCTGCTGCCTCCTGAGAGTTTCTTCTGTAATTACATTTTTTTTATTGTAATTTTTAAAAAATTTTTTAAAAAATGTATTTATTTTAGAGAGAGGGGAAGGGAGGGAGAAAGAAGGAAAGAAACATCAATTGCTTGCCTCTCCCATGCACCACTCCAACCAGGGATGGAACCTGCAACCTTGAGGCATGTGCACTAATGGAACAAGGGACCTTTCGCTTTGTGGCCAACACCCAACCAACTGAGTCACACTGGTAATTACACCCTTTGAAGGAGACCCCTCGAGGAAGGGTTCTGCTGGGCTTGACCAAATGGATCTCTAACCTGAGGCCATTTTTGCAGAGATAACAGGGTAGAAAAGAAGTTGAAAATTTGTAAACTATTTAATAGCTTCCAGGAGAGAATGGAGGTGATAACTGCAGAGAAAAGAGAGGTGAGGTTAGGCTCTAAGGCCTTGGCAAGGCCATTACAGGAATGAACTGGGTACAGGCGGATCAAGTGGTCCTTTCTGTTTTGTTTTGTTTTTTTCCGAAAACAACAGCAATTTATTCCTTCCCAGTTCTGGAGGCCAGATGTCCAAAATCATGGTGTCAGCAAGGCTTCACTCCCTCTGCAGGCTCCAGAGAAGAATCCATTCCTCATCTCTTCTGTTGGTTGTTGGTTATCGGTTGCCTTTCTAGGTTGCATCCATTTCTTATGGCTCACTGCACTTGAAATCATGTTGTGTGCGCAGGGAAGTGCTTCTCAGCACATGTGAAGGAATAGGTAGTCAGTGACTAGTCCGGGTGAGAAGATCCAGGCTGTGCAGCTGGCAGCACTGTAGATCTCATACCATATTGTAGGGCAGGCGAAAAGACCTGGGTTGATTCCTGGGCCCGTCTGGCTGCTTGGTTTAATGCGACTTTGATCACCATTCCCTAAGTTTCACTTTTATCTTTAATAAAAAGAACATGGTAACTGCCCTGTCTCTGTGGATTGCCTTGATATTTTGTAAAATAACACATTTTTCAATAATGCCCTTTGTTGTGTAAGAAATGTTGTTACCATTCCAATCCTGTCTCTCCTAATTACCTATGGGTCTTCTGTCTCTGACTCATGAGTAAACCTTTCTCTTTCAGGCCTCTGCCTTGATTTATGCGTAGATCTCTTCTCTCTTGTCCCTGTTTAAGTTACCCCTTCCTCTCTTTACCTGTTTAAACTCTAAATGTAACTCCTCTGGTAGCCTAGGGAAGTAGTTGTGAACTACTGGTTTTCAGTAATTTGTGATGTACCTTGGTGGGTTTTTAAAAAGTATTCTGCTTGGGATTTATTGAGCTTCTTGGATATATGAGTTTATAGATTTCAGCAAATTTGGAAATTCCTCAGCCATTATTTTTTCTTCTATTTTTCATGTTCAACTCTCTCGCTACTCTCCTTCTGAGATTCCAATTATGTGTATGTTTGATTGTCTATGCCCAGTTCAATTATTCTTAGTCTTTTTTTCTTTCTGTGTATAATTTTGAATAGTTTCCATCAGTAGTTTGAAAGTTCACTGAGCCCTAAAATGCTATGAATTTTTCCAGTATATTTTACATTTCAAATATTGTATTTTTCATTTCTAGAGGTTTCACTTAAGTCTTTCATGTTTTCTACCTTTTTGAACATATGAAGCATATTTATAATAATATTTAATGTCCTCATCTGCTAATGCCATTATTTCTGTCATTCCTGAGTCTGCTTGTATGGATTGATTTTACTCCTAGTTTTAGATCATATTCTTCTGATTGTTTTAATGACTAGTAATTTTTTTATTGGATGCCAAAAATTGTGAGTTTTATTTTGGAGAGTACTTTATAGGTTTTAAATTATTATTATTCCTTTAAGTTGTCGTGCTTTGTGTTGGCTACAGGTAAAGTACCTGGAATCTGTCGGATCCTTTTGAGACTAGATTTTAAGTCTGTTCAGACTGTTCAGAAAAGCTTTAGCCTAGTGCTAATTTAACCCCACCACTAAGGCAATACACTTCTGAGAACTCTATCCAGTGCCCTAGGTGTTTCAGGGTCTTTCTACTGTGCACAGTGGGAATGTGAATGGTTCCCACCTTGTGTGGGCTTCAAGAATTGTGTGGCCTTGTGCTTTCCGGTGGTTTTCCTTGGCACTGGCTAGTACTTTGGTTTCATTCGGGCACGGGTTAGTTTTCAGCCAAAGGTACCCTGATAGATCTCCACAACTTGGGACCCTCTCTCTGAGCTCCTTCCTCTTTCCCATGTTCCTCTTTCCCTAACTGTCTTGACCTTCCTGAACTTTGCTACTTTCTCCTCAACACAGCAACACCACTATGTTACGTTGGGGTTCCCCATTCCTGTACTATGGCCTGGAAACTGCCTCTAGGCAATAAGCTAGAGTTAGAAGGCTCACCTCATTCGTTGTTTCCTTGCTGCAGGAATCATGGTCCTGCCTTCCCTGCAATGTCTGAAAACTGTTGTTTCATTTTATATTATTGCTTTCCAGGTTTGATAACACGGGAGAGTAAATCTAGTCCCCTGATACTCTCCATCATGAATGGAAGCAGGGGTATGTAATTTGTCTTTGTTTTTTAGAGCAAAGACTTGTGAATAATTTCAAATCTAGTGCCATATGTGAATGGTGTTGTTATATTAAAAGAGCTGTGGACTAAACAAAATTAGGTCCTAATTCTGGCTTAGTCATTTAATTTTGTGCTTCTCATAATAGGGACTTCTGAGACCCTTTACCAAGATAACTCAGAGCAATTCATTTGATTTCTCAGTTGAATTTTAATCTGTAGAAGGAAAATTATGAATCTTCCTTATAACACACAGAGGTGATATAAAGTATGAACACGAGAAAATGTGTCAGTTGGCTTAGGTAGCGTATTTCACTTATTATTACTTAATATAACAGTCTTTATTATTTCCATGTACTTTTAGGCGCCATACTGGGCATACCTATTGTGTGGACTCGGACACTTTGTCTACCAGTCGCTGGATGCTATCGATGGAAAACAAGCCAGAAGAACAAATTCTTGTTCCCCTTTGGGAGAACTTTTTGACCATGGTTGTGACTCTCTTTCCACAGGTAAATTGACTATGGTTGTGGGGTTTTTCAAAATTAAATTTTATCGATTATGCTATTACAGTTGTCCTGGTTTTTTCCCCTTTGCCTCCCTCCACCCAGTACTCCCTACTGTCTCAGGCAATCCCCCACCCTTGTTCATGTCCATGGGTCATGTGTATCAGTTCTTTGGCTGCTCCATTTCCTATGCTGTACTTTACATCCCCATGGCTATTCTGTAACTACATGTTTGTATTTCTTAATCCCCTCACCTCTTTGCCCATTCCCCCCACAGCCCCGCCCCTCTGGCAATTGTATGATGCAAATGTTAGACCTCTTGAAGTTGTCCCTACCCTCACTTTTTTGGATTCTTTTTTCTTCTTGTTGTTCTGATTGGTTGTTTTTTTCTTCCTTATGTTCCAAATAATTGATTTGATTCTCGTCGTCATTCACTCTACTGTTGTTTCCCTGTAAGTTGTTCTTTATTTCAATTAGTGTATCGTTCATTCCTGACTAGATCTTTTTTATGTTGCTGAGGTACCCACTAAGTTCCTTGGGCATCCTTATAACTAGTGTC
Organism: Carollia perspicillata; assembly: GCA_004027735.1. Classification (NCBI taxonomy): domain Eukaryota; kingdom Metazoa; phylum Chordata; class Mammalia; order Chiroptera; family Phyllostomidae; genus Carollia; species Carollia perspicillata. The sequence continues at coordinate 12,940 of PVKM010015923.1, read as the reverse complement.
TTGAACTCTGCATCTGATAGATTGCTTATCTCCATTTCATTTAGCTCTTTTTCTGGAGTTTTGGTCTGTTCTTTAATTCGGGCCATGTTCTTTGTCTTCTCATTTTGACAACCTCCCTGTGTTAGTTTCTGTGTGTTAGGTAGAGCTTCTTTGACTCTGTATCTTGGTAGTGTGGCCAAATGTAGGTGTCCTGTAGGGTCCAATGGCAGAGCCTCCCCTATCACCCAAGCTGGGTACTCAAGGTACACCCTTCATGTAGGCTGAGTACATCCTCCTCTTATAGTTGAGCCTTGGTTGCTGTTGATAGATCAGTGGGAGGGATTTACCCAGGCCAGTCAGCTGCAAGGATTAGCTGTGATGACTAACCACCAACCTCCACCCACCGTGGAGGATCAGCTGTGCGGGGGCCAGGTGGTGGTGCTCCAACTTGGTTGGTAGCTGTCCACTGGGTGTGCTGACCCTGGGGTTTCCAGGGTGGTGCAGGCCAAGATCAACCCCCACCTTCATTTTTCCTGGGGCCACCCTGTCTAAGCTGTAAAACAATCTGGGATGGCTGCTGCTTGTGCTGGTCTTGGAGATTCCTAGGTAAAGCCAAACTGTGACTCTAATCTGGCTGCTGCTAGTACCAGGCCTGGGGCTCAGTGAGGCCAGCTGTTGCTTGTTTGAAAGGAAATTGTTCAGTATGAGCCAAGACCAGCCATTTACATGGAAAAGTAGCTTGTGTGGGCCCATAAGTTAGGTGGGGTGGAGTCTCTGGGGATCTTCAGGGTGGTGTAAGGTTGAGGGAGTCTCAGATATGTCACCAGCTTGCTGGCTCTGTGGCTTTGTGACTATTGGGGTGAGGGTGTAGAAAAGGGACAAAGGCCTCTGCTTACCCTGATGCTAGACATTTCAGTTTCTCCCAGTATGCCACTGGTACCTTTCAAGCTGTTACCCCAGTGCTTGAACTCAGAGGGAGGGAGTCTGAGTAAGTCCGTTTGTGGGTTCTTGAAGAGGAACTCCTTGGGGCTCCAGCTGTTTCTTCCACCAGCTCCACCCCCACTAGTTTTTTGCAGGCAAAAGTTGTGGGGGCCTATCATCCTAGCACTGGAACCCTGGGCTTGGGTCCTGGTGTCGGGCTGGGACTCCTCGATCCCAAGATATCCCTCCTAAATTTTTATCTACCATGTGTGGGTGTGGAACCAGCACGTTCCACGTCTGCACCCCTCCTACCAGTCTGGATAAGCATGTTTTTTTTTAATTCCATAGCTGTCAGACTTCCATTCAGCTTGATTTCTGATGGTTCTAAGTGATGCTTGTTCTATATTTTAGTGGTAATTTCGATGTGGTTGTGTGAAGAGGTGAGCCATGTCTGCCTGTGCTGCCATCTTGACTGGAAGTACCCTGTTTTTTAAAATAATGGCTTTAACATTAAATGAACTGACCTGTTAGAGTGATCAGTTTTTCTGAATAGGTGTACATATCCTGGGAGCAATTTTACACATGTATGTTTAAAGTATATTCAATAATTTTATTTTGTTTAGTGTATCTTATAATGCCAAGAGTCTTAAAACTCTGTATTGCTGAATAGTACATGGCAATTTTTTCATTAATTATTTCTAATTCTTAATGGTTTTTATACCTTGTTTCTTTCAGTATTTATGGCAGTTGGAGCTTCAATTGCTGTTCGCTTAGGAACTCATCCTGACTGGTTGTTTTTCTGCTCTTTTATTGGGATGTTCTTATTTTATTGTGCTCATTGGCAGACCTATGTTTCGGGTGTGTTGAGGTTTGGAAAGTAAGTATGTATTTTAGTCAAACACTTAAAAATATAACTGAATTTATTTTCACAATCTATTATAGTTCATTTATATGTAATAATAGTAACAAAGCTCCAATCAAGAATCGAAATTATCTTTTAATTAATTGGAGCATCCATAAATGTTATGCCTTAATTTAAGTCTTTTAGGTAATCTGCATGTTATAAATAATAATTTTACTTTTTTTCTCCCCTTCTCCAATTTACTAACCCAAACTTATATTAGATAGAAGATAGAGAAAAATAAGGGGCCTGAATAATATGGAAAAAGGATATGCAGTACTTAAGTAAACAACATTTGACTTTTGTAGCAAATAATGAGATATGGAATCTAAAGGTCCTTTTGGTCAAAACTTCACGGGTCCAAAAAGAGGGACCTGCTTACAGCAGTCACCAACAACAGGTAATCGTGAAACTGTCAGCTGTGGTAGACAATTGGTGAGATAATGTAAAAGCATCTTGTAAATGTTAGAGCTAAATACTCAGTGATATATGTACACACTACTGTTTACCTATATGTGAGCACATACAGGTTTTTCTTACTTAACAGTGTAGTCAGCTGATAATTTAGTGATGGAACTAAAGGTAAAAATAAACTAAACCTATAGAGATCTTTACATCCTTGACATTTGATATATGGTTAATTAACTTTCACATTCAGAAATTTTATTTGTAAACATATTTTCAATTCTTTGTCCTTCCTCTCTAGAGTTGATGTAACTGAAATTCAGGTAGCTTTAATGATCGTCTTTGTGTTGTCTACATTTGGAGGAGCAACAATGTGGGACTATACGGTAAAACTGTTTAAATTTATGTTTAAGTACTTTTTATTCTTTTTTAAATCTACTTTACTGATTATTCTATTACAGTTGTCCCGTTTTTTTTCTCCCTTTTATTCCCCTCCTCCCTGCAACCCCCTCTCCTACCAGCACCACCGACCCGCCCCCACTTAGTTCATGTCCATGGATTATACATACGCATTCTTTGGCTTCTCCATTTCTTGTACTATTCTTAACCTTCCCCTGTCTATTTTCTGTCTACCATTTGTGCTTCTTATTACCTGTACCTTTTTCCCCATTCTCCCCTCTCCCCACTCCCTGCTGATAACCCTCCGTGTGATCTCCATTTCTGTGATTCTGTTCCTGTTGTAGTTGTTTGCTTAGTTTGTTTTTGCTTTCTTCTTAGGTGCAGTTGATAGTTGTGAGTGTTTTGTCATTTTACTTTTCATAGTTTTGATCATCTTCTTATATAAGCCCCTTTAACATTTCATAATAAGGGAAAATTGCATTGCTAATTTTCTTCAGAAATCCTTGGCACTGTATTTAATATTCATTCTATTTTTTAACCTTTTCCCTTTGTTTTATAGCTTTATTATTCTATACAACTAATGGCATTTTCCCCTGTGCATGACTATATTACCATATAGAAAACAACCCCATTTCCCTGATACACGAAATTAAACACACCAATTGAAATACCTTTTCCAGGTCAAAATTTATCTCATAAAATAGATATTTAGAAAAGTAAATTCAGTAAAATATTTTACATTTGAAACTTGTCCCTTGATATTAGGAAAGGAATATTTCTAATTTGCATTTATAGAATATATTATGAGATGAGGTTTCCCATTTTAAGGAGTGTTTTTATTTTCTGCTTCATTTATGACCTCTGTATTTTGATAAAAGATGACTCTCAGGAAGCTACTGTCATAAATTCATGCTTTGCCTAGGAAGAAACCATAAGGAAACAAATTATTTTGTCTCTACAACCTAAGTTCACAGCACTGGCTGACTCACAACCTTGCGCCCATAGAGTTAAGAAGAATAAGAATAATATCACCAGCCAACAACTATCATTTACTCAACACTTACTATGACCCTAAACATTTTACTGCCATTGTTTCATCTAATCCTCAGAACACTCCTATCACTATCTGATAGATAGATAGTATCTATCACTTTGATAGATACTATCACTATTCTGTTTTATGAATAAACTTTAGAATGATTAATTAATTTATCTAAGAACACACAGCTAGTGAGTACTAGAGCTAGGAATTAAATAGACTGATTCCAGACTCTGTGTTTTTAATCACTAAGCTGTATTATACTTCGATTGAAAATAGTACAAGATACAAAACTAAACTCTTACTCTAAACTAAACTATACTCTTACCATAAGATAAGATCCCTTGGTATTTATACAAATAAGTAGAAAACTTATACCCATACAAAAACTTGAACACAGTTATTCATAATTACCAGTTCTTGGAAGCAAGTAACATGTCCTTCAGTAGGTGAATGGGTAAACTGTGGTGTATTCAGACAATGGAATATTAGTTAATGTTAAAAAAAAGCCATCAATCTATGAAAAAACATGGAGGGACTTTAAATGTATATTACTTAGTGGAAGAAGCCAATCTGAAAAAGGGTATATATTATGTGAGTCCAACTATATGACATTCAGGAAAAGGCAAAGCAATGCAGATAGTGATCGCCAGAGGTTAGGGGAAAGGAGGGATAAATAGACAAAGCACGGAGGCTTTTTAGGGCAGTGAAACTATTCTGTATGATACTGTAATGCCGGATACCTGTCATTATGGATTTGTCCAAACTCATAGAATGTCCAACACCAAGAGTGAGCCCTAATGTCAACTGTGGACTTTGGGTGATGATGATGTGTCAGTGTAGGTTCATGGAGTGTAACAAATGCACCATGCTAGTGGGGCATGTTGATAGTAGGGGAGGCTGTGAAAGGGAGCAGTGAGCTCTATAGGGACTCTATGTACTTTCTGCACAGTTTTGCTGTGAACTTAAAATTGCTCTAAAAAGTACTTCTGCTAAAAATAGGAATTGGAGATTACTCTGTAGCATTTAGTTTCAGAACTGCCAATTACAGTTCATATCACTAGGCTCAGAAATAGACTTTGAGAATATTTTCAAGCAGTTGGTACATTCTCTGAGAAATTCATATTCCTTCTCATCATGTAAGAATAAGAGAACAAATATGTGCTACTATAGGCCTCCAGAATATACTAGAGGGATGGGATATGTCTTGTATGGTAGCTGCTCTGCTCGTAACCAGAAGAAGGTGAATGTGAACCTAGAAGCAGTTAGGCATCTCTGGTCATTAGGTCAGATATGGCTATCTTAAATTTGGAATTCATATTTAGTTTTAATGGGGAAGAATTGAACTTCATCTGAAAATAATTTCACTCAATGTCTTGGCAATACCATAGAGAGAAAGCACATCTGCTTATTCTCACCAAAAGAATACTTATTTTAGTGTAGGTTAATTGTTAATCTGTAGTTCCCACAAATTTTAGTAGAATATTTCAAAGTGTGTTTTCAAAACACAATAGCTACAGCTTTTGACAATTCATTGTTACTGTTTTTTAAATCCTTTGCTGCCTTTGGAGGTTTTTTTGAACAGCAACTGACCAAAAGGTAAATAATACTGCTAGAGATTTCATCCGGATATTAAGTATACAAAATTTTTGCATGCATACACATCATGATTATTTGTCACATTCATGATACAGCTCAAGGTGTCTGACTTTCCTGTGATGCTGCTTTTTAGAAATATTAAAGTGAACTGTCCTTTTTCATCTGTTTTAAGTCAAGGAAAGTTTATGAGGTTAAATGTCTCATCATAATTATGTAATTAGACTTAGCTGAATTTGGTGGATTCATTTTTCACTTGATGAGTAAAACCATTAAGAGAAAAATTACTACTTCAGTGTATATTCCAGAAGTTAAGGTTTGATTATAAGAAAAATGAGAACTTATTATACAGGGCCATATCATAATGTTTCTTTAATATTTAATAAGGAAAAATTCTACTTTCTTAATGATTTATTTCTTTCCTCTACCCCTGAAGATACCCATTCTAGAAATAAAATTGAAGATCTTCCCAGTTCTTGGAGTTGTAGGTGGAGCAATATTTTCCTGTTCAAATTATTTCCATGTTATCCTCCATGGTGGAGTTGGCAAGAATGGATCCACTATAGCAGTAAGAGATTCATTTCATCATCATTTAGTTTTAATTTCATGCTAAATTTACTTATCACCAGCTACAGAGATACTAAAAATAATACAGAAGTTCAAGAGTGTGGAAGAGAACTAAATATTTTAAAAGATTCTTTGTAGGCATGTAACACAAAAGCATTTTAAAAACAGTTTAGACTGATAATAAAGCATCTTTCCCCTTTCTACAGCCTTTCTGAATAGACTTTTCTGGCATTTCCACTGTTTCATTACCGTATGTAATTAAGAGTTGCCATCTGTTTTCTTACATTTTGTGCCTTACACTAATAAGGAGAAAAGATAGAGAATGAGTTGCCAATTGAAAGGCCAGAAAGCTACCAAGGTCATGGTTTTACATATTGAGTATTTATTACTAGCAAAGTAAATTGTATTGAAATGTATTTTTAAAAGCTAATCTATTTTAAAAGGTAAAATTTTTTAACTTTAATTCTTAAATTGAATGGACAGACCTTGTGCTTTGTGTTCTTTACACTTTGTTCATGCTCTAATATTTTTGTATTTATTCATATTTGTTTCTTAAAACTTCTTTAATACTTTACGTGGGAGTTAGAATTCCTGCCAAGTTTTGAAACAATATAACACAGACCTATGTTTTTTAAAAATCACTGTCATCTTCAAGGTAGTTGAACTTAGGAATATAAATACTTATTCCAGTGATGCCATCTTCTATCAAAACATTTGTGGAATGTCTTTTTAGAATTGCTTTAAACTATGGCTCCTTCTCTTTAATTTTTTTTGATGCTATATATAGTTCAAATTTTCTGTCTTTTAAGGGTGGATTTGATTTTGAAAAAGAGCCATTTGGAGCTAGGTCTAATAAATAAGAGGAGTAATAAATACGAAATACAGCATTTTCAGTTAAAAATTTAGTGTCATCCTCTTGAATGATTTACAAATTGACTCTCAAGACAATTTCAAAGGAATCCACATAATTCATAAATTATCAATATTTATGAATACATTTTATACACATAATCCAAAAGCAAAGTATAAAACTCGTTTAGATAAATGAGTTCTGATGTATTTGGAAAAATTAATTTGTTGTTTTTTGAGGTGTTTTGTCTGTCGACCTCAGTACATTACTGTGCAAAAGGCAATAAGGAATACTAGATGCTTGACCACGGATGATAAAATAGAGCTGTAGCTGGAACACAAGTTCCACTAAAGAAAATGTTATTTAGTAAGATCAGTGTCCCCTTTAGAGAATATTTTACTAAGAAATAATTGATGAATTGTTTGAAGGCAGAAAAGAAATCTAATACTACAGCTAAGAGGTGGTTGACTTCAAACTCTTCAGCTGGTGGTTTTCTAACCTTTTTAGCAGATTTTCTTACATAAAATCTATAAAACCATAGTAGAGATAAAAGCACTATCTTAGTTGAAATTTTTGTTATCACTATATAATGTTTTATTTTATATGATTTTATAGTATTACTGTAATTTATAGTAAGTTATTTATAACATGTAAACTTAAGTCTATTTTAATGAACACATTTAAATTGATGATTATTGATTTAGTAAGTCTTAATATCAAATTTGTTTCAATATTTTGTTCAAGATAAGCAGTGCTGAGAGAATCCTGATTCACATAGATAAAAATGTAATGGGTTGGATTTTATAGTGTTATATAAAGTGCATTTGCAGTCAAAATACCAAAAAATGGAGATGTTATTGATATTGAGAGAGACTAAGACAGATATATCTGGACAAAAACATGCTAATTTTGTAGTACAAGTGTTGATGGCCCTTAGCATAGTAAAACTTGGTATAGAATAAATTATACTTTTTTAGTATTTATTAGCTTAAAATGTGATGTATATAAAATTGGAATCAAACATCTATAGCACTGTATCTCTGTAACCCTGGAGCACTGTGAGAGTTTGAAAAGCACTGCTAAGGCCTGTATACTCCTTTAGGCCATATACTACATCATACTGTTTTTCAGCTCTCTACTTCCTAAAACAAAATAGATGCTCAGAAAATGGAATGTAATAAATATAATTTTAAAATGTGATGTTGATTTTCTGCTTTATCCATTAGGGCACCAGCGTCTTATCACCTGGACTTCACATAGGAATAATTATTATACTGGCAGTAATGATCTATAAAAAGTCAGCAACTAATGTGTTTGAAAAGCATCCTTGTCTTTATACCCTAATGTTTGGATGTGTCTTTGCTAAAGTATCACAAAAATTGGTGGTAAGAAATTATTTAATGATTCACAGTATAAATAACTTACGTGGTCCTCAAACACAGAGCTGGAAACTATTTCATGCAATGGGTAGTTTTTTTGTGGTGTTACCATCACAATACATAGTTACCTATTTGTTCTCCAAGTAAAATTTATGAGTTAATGTTATATTCAGGGAGATTCTTTACTATGTAGTAATTTCTTTTAATTATTTAACTATAATTAACAAATACAACTTTCTGATATTAATAAATTTAAATATTGGAAACTTTAATAAACTATCCCATCATTCAGTCATGAATTTTGGAAGTTTAGATTCAGTATTTTATATCAAATATGAGATTAAATGCTCTCTTTATCCTTATTTGTCTTAATAGTGAGTTATAGTTAATTCTGTTCTTAAATTAAAAGCTAAAATGTTGAAAATTTAATAGTGAAATTATTTTGTTTATCTTTTTGTAGATAGCCCACATGACTAAAAGTGAACTGTATCTTCAAGACACTGCCTTTTTTGGCCCAGGTCTTTTATTTTTAGACCAGTACTTTAATAATTTTGTAGATGAATATGTTGTTCTATGGATAGCAATGGTAAGTTCTTTTCTGCTAAGATTTCATTTTTAACAGATGCCAGATAATACCATGCTTGAGTCATTTCAGTGAAGTATCAGGTAGTCTCACTATTAGTCTATGCAGTAAATGTTTCTGTAAAATTACTTCTTTTAAGCTGTGAATTGTTTTTTTATTGAGTACAGAAATGGTCTACATATCTGGAGATCTTGCTTCCACCAACCTAAGTTCTTAAAAATACAACTGTGAGTTTTCCATGTAAATAATAGGGAGATTTTCACCTCATTCCCTCTCCATCAGTGGAGCTGAGAGGCTTCTTTTTCTAAAAGGAAGCGTTTACCCCTGGTCTCTGGGAAAATTTTTAAATAGTGTGCTTTCCTCAGTTTTTTATATAACAAAATTTTGTATACATCTCCCCTCAACTGTTATCTTTTCCAGGCATTTTTTTTTTTGCTCCTGCAGAACTTTGAGGGATCCCCACAAAGGACATCTACTTCATTTCCATAGGCCTTTGCTTTCTTACAACTAATCTCCAAGGAGTAAGAAATGTATATGATGGAATGATTTTCTTATAACTGGTAGTCCCTGCTAGTAGAAATTTGTGGCTTTGTTGCACAGCAAAGAATTGAAAGAATGTGGAGTCAAGACTTTTCTGTTACTCTCCAGCTTTTGTATTTTAGTCTAGGCTTTTACTGCTGTGCTCAGATTCTATAACTATGAAATACCCTGCATGTTGCAGAGGACTATATGAGGTCCAAATGAGAAATACTGTATTTTGCCATGTATAATGCATTATTATACTCTGTGGTGTGTAATCACCATACTCATGTATAATAAGCATCCTTATTTTTCCCTAAAAATTTTGGGCAAAAATGTGTGCATTATACATGGCAAAATACAGTATATAAAAGTACTCTAAAGTGTAAAATTTTCAACGAAGAATTTTCAGTTAATGTTTGAGATGCCGGTAGTGGTGGAAAGCAGGAGGGATAGCTGTTGCTTCAGAAAAGATAGACCATAATCAATTTTACATTTTCTTTTTGCTTCTAAAGGTCATTTCTTCATTTGATATGATGATGTATTTTAGTGCTTTGTGCCTGCAAATTTCAAGACACCTTCATCTAAATATCTTCAAGACTTCATGTCATCAAGCACCTGAACAGGTTCACAAGCATATTGACTAATAGCCCAAGGAAAAGAGGAGAAGCAGTTAGGGGAACCTAGGAGTGAAGGAAATCCCTTTTTGCAGGTGGCTAGTATACTATCAAATAAGGTTATATTTGAATATAAACCATTAACTCCTATAGATTCCATTATGTCTATCTCAGCTGTGAAGTCCTCATTGTGTATACACATTTTTAACTACAGATATTATCAGAGTAATACAATCTATAAGTTAGAAACAAAACCAAAGAAAGAAATTTCAATTTTCTGGGGATAAGAAAGTATACCACAGTAGTTCTAGATAGCAGTCTTTTTGTCTTAGAAATCCTTACAGACACTCAGGATTTTCATTGCCAAACTACATAAAAATTCAAGACTTAAAGAATTTTAGCCATGGTTTTATTGCATGCTTTTATTGATGATGATGCTTTTATTGCAAAAAGGTGACGAGTTCATAATACTATTTAAGTGCATGGATTGTAATATTCTAATTAAAGTTGAATGATGACATGTGATTTTTATTAGCCATTTTCAAAAGAGGTAATGTTAATTGCTATTGTACTAAAGGAAATACTTGCTTAATATATCAACTGGAATTGAAAAGGGCTACTATAATTTTCTATAATTTGCATTAAATAAAAGCAATTTGTCTACTAGTTCAGAAAAACAAATGAATCTTTACAGTGAGAGTAACTTGTTTCTTGATATTCTGAATTAAAATTTCATTGTCACTAAAAGGTGGACATTAAATATCCCCTTTTATGAAAAATAAAGCAGCACTTAAAGCATAATTGACATAGGAAAATTAGTAATTTATAAAACATGGCAAAAATATCTTCCCTTTAGAATATCAGGCAAAGTTACAACTATACATTTGAGGTAAAAAGGGGATAAAATGAGTATCAGTACATTATGTACTGATTCTTACCTTCCACTCTTACTTAAAAGTATTTATAGTGTTCATTATGAATAACAGAACTATCACAAAGCTCTTTGGTGATACCAATCTTCAGACTCCCCTTTTACCCTATGTTTAATTTTATCCAGCAGTTCTATAGACCATGGCCATATAATGAAATAATTTTTTAAAAAAGGAGTAATGAATATGTAACTACATCTTAAGCAAGAAAAAGACATAATGAAAAAAGTGGAAGTTGATATTCCTTAAAAGGAAAAATATTTATGTGAATTAAGGACACAAAACACTTCAGAGTACTTATTTTGACTATTTTACAATTGGTAAACTCAAATGAGGACCTTCTTAGAAATATATCCCAACATATACTTTGGCTTAAAAGGAAACTCCTTTACGAAATGCAAAAATTTAGGAATTGTCCCCCTAATGTCAGGTGTTTGTTAGTGGTGAAGGACTAATTTCTTCCTGTGTGAGTTATCACAGTTAGAAAAGGAGAATCAGTATGGACTTGTTTTAAAAACTTTGAAAACCTCAAAACTAAGATAAGAATGGGTTATAGGGAAAAAACTAGAATTGAAAACATGGAAAAACAGGAGATGAATCACTCCTTCTAATGGGCATTTTTTTTGAGGGGGGAACATTTTTTGGTTTTGAATGCTTCAATGAAAGCAATTTAAGAAAAAAATTGTAAGTTTGACTTATTTAAAACACTGAAATAATTCTTTCGTTATTAAATCAAGTGTTTCATGTTTTTAAAATACACATTTTAAAAGACAAAGTATAAGAATTAACTATTCAAATCTGGAAATGAGTGTAAAATCAAAAAGAATCTAAAATCAAATAGTAGATAGTCTATTATTTACTCTAAATTGAAACCAAAAAAAAAAAATTCTAGGTAATTTATCTTTGAAGACAGATGTGAAGTACTTAATTCGTAAGTAATTAGGCATATTAATGATATCCTTTTAAACAATTACCACAAGCATGTGCCATTTAATTTCAGACCAGCCCAATTAAATGGCCTTTTGATGTCTGTAGAAATGACATTAAAAAATTATTTAAATTATTTAAAATAATTTTTTATTGATTTTATTTTTTTATTGTTGTTCAAGTACAATTGTCTCCATTCCCCCCACCACCCCGAGTTCCCCACCAATCCATCCCCACATCCCACTCTCTATCCTACCCCGCCTTTGGCTTTGTCCATGTGTCTTTTATACATGTTCCTTGATGACTCTTCCCCTTTTTACCCTAGTATCCCCCTCTAGTTAGAGAGGGAGGGAGACAGAGGGGAGAGACGTTGATTTGTTGTTCCACTTATTTATGTATTCATTGGTTGCTTCTTGTTTGTGCCCTGACTGGAGATCAATCTTGGTGTATCTGGCTGATGCTCTAACCAATCGAGCTACCCAGCCAGGGTGCAAATCCATATTTTAGAATGGCTATTTATTATATCTTTTTCAGTTATCTTAATGGTGTTTAGCAGTTTTATTCCATAATACAAACTTAAGTTGTTTAATAAATTTCCTACGTCAGATTTTCTTTTGACATTCAATCAGAATTGGCTGTGCAACTTAATGACCATAATACCAAAAAAAAGATGTATAAAATAGGTTTTATGCTTTCTTTCTTAAGGGACAACCATCCATGTAACCTTCTCTATTTGTGCTTTCTACCTTTTGAGACTAACACAGGTACACTGAAGCCAAAACTTGAAAGTAAATAATCTTTATTGCTAAGTTAATTGACAAGTGTTACAGAGAAAAATTCACTATTACTATTAAAAGGCAGAAAGCTTGGCACATACAGTTTAGGGATTGTTGCTACTCACAAAACTGTTTAGAGTTTATTTGGAGGTTAAGAGAAAGAGGAGGCTTGCACTTAAGCTAATGATTAACACGACGTAATACTTGAACTAGAATTTTTAAACCACTCTAAGACTTATATGCCTCTTTGCTAATGTTATAATTGTATCATATTACTTAGGTTCAAATTCTTCCTTCAAAGAGTCATCAGAATAACATGGATTGAAGAGACTTTCGAACATTTGCCATCTCCTGCTGCTGCTGTTCATGAAAGGAGATATTAAACATTTGTTTAATTTTTAGATAAGTTGTTATACATATTTCAACAAATAAAATGTTTCAGTGCTTACATTAATCCTTACTTTTTCAGTGTTTAGTATCATAACTTACAGTGTCCATCATAATTTGTTTTTGCAACAAAGCCATTTCTTTTTTAAGTTCATTTTGTGCACCA
>PVKM010015922.1:0-27398 GCA_004027735.1 Carollia perspicillata | reverse complement strand
ATTGATTATGCTATTACAGTTATTCCAATTTTTTTCTCCCTTTTATTCCCCTGTGCCCTTGGGGAAGTTCTCCTTTATTATTTGTTCAAATAACTTTTCCACTTGTTGCTCTTTCTCTTCTTCAGGTATCCCTATAATTTGGATGTTGTAACGTTTAAAGATGTCCTGGAGGTTCCTAAGCCTCTCCTCATTTTTTTGAATTCTTGTTTCTTCATTCTTTTCTGTTTGGTTGTTTGTTTTTTCCTTCTGGTCCACTCCATTGATTTGAGCCCCAGTTTACTTCCAATCACTATTGGTTCCCTATGCATTTTCCTTCATTTCACTTATGAACGCCTTCATTTTTTCATCTAATTTGCGACCAAAACCAACCAATTCTGTGAGTATCCTGATCACCAGTGTTTTGAACTGTGCATCTGATAGGTTGGCTATCTCTTGGTTGATTAAAAGTATTGGCTCTGGGGCCCTGAGCTGTTCTTCTGTTTGAGTCATGTTTGGTCAGGTGGCACCTGTTACGTGTGGGTGGCGGAGCATTAGGTGTTTACCAGGGCAGGGCAACCTAGTCGCAGGGTTGTGACGCTGTCTGTGAGGGCAGGGTCAAAGAGAGAACAATGGCGCCTATTCAGTGCTCTCTTTGCGTCCCCTCCGCTGCCTCCCACAAGCGCCTAGTTTATCTACGTGTGAATGTGTGTCCGAGGTCAGCCAACCACCCTGTGTGCCCTGCGTGCTCTACTCGTCTCCTCCCGTGTCTGGGGTCTGCAAGCCCTGCACCACCTACACTCCCTGACGCTCCTGGGTCTGCCAAACACTGCCTTTTCCAGCCATGTTCCCTCTCCGCCGACTGCCGATTCCACCCCTTTTACCAGTCTGGTTGAATGGTTGTCGGACTTCTGTAGTTCAATTTTCTGTGTTCTGGTTGTGTTATTGTTTATTAATCTTTGCTGACCTTAATCTTGGTTGTGCGAGGAGGTACAGTGTTTCCACTTACGCCTCCATCTTGGCTGGAAGTCAGTATATGTTCTTTTGTGATTGACTTCTTTCATTTAGCATAATGTATACTACATTGTCAATTTTAAGAGTGATTTCTGCCATTATATAAAACAAGAAGCAACATTGAGGGTTCTTGGCATCCCTAGATATTTGGGTTTAACAGCGGACTCTGCAATGTTAAATTTGTTACCAAGCATTGCTTGGGATTGCTTCCTTTAAGTAGTTTGTAGCTTTAACCCTTTGATAATTATAGTTGGGATAATCTCTTGACTAATAATTTGAACATGGTATTGGACATGATTGTTTATGGCAATGTGGTCATTAAACATGTTAGATAATATAGCCCTGTCTGGTGTGGCTCAGTGGGTTGAGTGCTGGCCTGCGAACCACAGGGTCGCTGGTTCGATTCCCAGTAAGAGCACAAGTCTGGGTTCTGGGCCAGGTCCCCAGAAGGGAGTGTGCAAGAGGCAACCACACACTGATGTTTCTCTCCCTCCCTTCCCCTCTGTCTAAAATTAGATAAATAAATTTTTTAAAAACAAAAATTATCTTTAACAAAATGTTAGAGAATATAGTTATTGAATAGTATTGCATTACCTGATGTTTACTTTGTGTTGCTTTGATAAACAATGGTGAAATATAATGTACAAGTAGAAAAGGGCAGAGATGTGTATGTGAATTGATGAGTAAAGACAAAGCAAAATTATCACCTCGGTCAAGAAAGAGCCCTGGCTGGTGTAGCTCAGTGGATTGAGCATGGGCCTGTGAAGCAAAGGGTCATCGGTTCGGTTCCCAGTCAGGGCACATGCCTGGGTTGCAGGCCAGGTCCCTGGTGGGGGACACATGAGAGGCAACCACACATTGATGTTTCTTTCCCACTCTTTCTCCTCCCCTTTCCCTCTCTCTAAAAATAAATAAATAAAATCTTAAAAAAAAAAAGAAAGAAAGAAACAACACCTCGAAGTCCTGCTCTGACCCAGGGTTAGGTCAGTGCTGCAGAGACATAATGTGATCCATGTATCTAATTTTATATTTTCTTAAATGCGTATTGAGAACAAAAAAATTAACTTTAATAATGTATTTCACTTAATATATCCAAAATGTTATCATTTCAACTCATGATTGATATAAAGACTGATTCAGGGGATAGTTTACATTTTTTTTAAGACTTTGTATTTTAGAGGAGTTGTACATTCATAGCCAGACTGAGAGGAACTGAGATTTTCCACATTCCCGCTGCCCACACACACGCACAGCGTCCCTCATTATCCACATGTCCCACCAGAGAGGGACATTTGTTACGATCGATGAGCCTACCTTGACACATTGGTATCAGCCAGAGTACATAGTTAATATTAGGGTTCTCTCTTGGTCTGACTTTTTTTTTTCATACTGTGATCACTGCATGTTTTGCAGGTAAAAGCACGTCTCAGTTTGGACTAGCTACACTTCAAGTGGTCAGTAAACCCATGTGGCTAAGTGGCTGCCATGTTAGCATAGCTCTGTAGCGTTTCATCATAGGACATATCACAGTTACCCATTAAATTGGGTCCCCGGACCAGTTCCAGTGTAGGGTGTTCCCCACACACCAACAAACAATTCTCGGACACCAACAGGGTGTTCAAGAATTCAACTCTCTGACACTCTCTACCCAGGTATAGCCTCAGATCCCACAGTTAATGGTTCAGTCCTACAAGACTGCCCCAGGTTCTCTGTGCTTCTGACCAACTGGCTACAGACTGGAGGTTCCAATGCAGAATGCCAGTTTGTCACCTGCACCTCTGACTATAAATCACAGGTTCCCACAACTCTCTCCTTGGGTTCAATTCATTCGCTAGGATAGTTTCACAGGACTCAGAGCAACATATTACTTACTAGGTCACTGGTTTATCGGAAAGGCCATAACTCAGCAACAGCCAGTGAAAGAGATCCCCAGGGCAAGGTATGTGGGAAGGGCTTAGAGCTTCCACGCCTTCTCCAGGTGCACCGCTCTCCCTGAATTTCCACATGTTCACCAACCTGGAAGCTCTCTGAAGCTCAACTTTGTTACACAGTCATGATCGATTAAGTCGTTGGCCTTTGGCAATTGATTCAACCCATAGCCTCTCTCCACTACTTGGAGGTGGTGTGAGTGGTTGGGTGGACCATGGAGGGTAGGGGTTAAGACTCAAAGTTCCTGCCCTGGCTGGTGTGGCTCGGTGGATTGCGTGGTGGCCTGGGAACTGAGAGGTCACAAGTTTGACTCCTTGTTAGGGTATGTGTCTGGGTTGTGGACCAGATCCCAAGTTGGGGGTGTGGGAGAGGCAACCTACTGATGTATCTCTCACACATTGATGTTTCTCTTCCTCTCCCTCTCTCTAAAGAATAGAGAGATAAAATAATTTAAAAAAAAAATAGCTCTGGTGTGGCTCAGTGGATTGAGTGCCAGCCTGTGAACCAAAGAATTACCAGTTCCATTCCCAGTTAGGGCACATGCCAGGGTTGTGGGCCAGGTCCCTGGTAGGAGATGCATGAGAGGCAATTGGTGTTTCTCTCCCTCTCTCCTTCCCTTCCCTTCTGTCTAAAAATAAATAAATAAAATCTTTAAAAGTAATAATAATAAAGTATGGTAATACCTTTTTCTAAAAAAAGGCTTGAAAGTCTCAACCTTCTTTTACCCTTTGTGCTTTCTACTGGCTGCCTTATTAACAAAACAAAAGACACCTGTTCCCTCTCAATACATAGGCAATTCCAAGAGTTCCTGGAGCAGTGAGCCAGGAATTGTGGAAAACCAAATGTATATGAGAAAAACGTATTTGGTCAACTGAATGAGTGACCAAATACGTATTCCTTATAAATTACAGTAGTGTACCCATTCCTCTTTAGGTAGGCGTTTGGCCTGTTTCCGGTGTGGGCTTATCATAAGCAGTGCTTCTGTGAACATTATGCTGTTAATGGGAGTAAGTGGATGCAATCATTTTGGAAAACAATTTGACATTGTCCAGTAGATCTGAAGCTAAAAAAAAAAAAAAAAATTGACCCAGAAATTCTACTCCTGGGTACATACCTTAGAAGAATAAGTGCTTGTGAGCGCCAGGATACAAGATGTTGGAGGTACTCAGAGCCGCGCTGTCTGTGACGGCCCCAGCCGGAGACAGCCCACATATATGAGTGGAGTGGATGATGGGGCTTTCATAGTTGACATCGTCAAGGACCACCTTATCAGTGTTCTCTCCGCTTTCTTCGATGCCTTTTCATTCTCATATTCAGGTAGCTTTTTGAAGCATTTATAGTAGTAGTAAGATGTCTTGCCTTGGGGTGAGGAAGGTGAACTGTGGAAATAATGGCAAAAACAAAAGGGGTTGAGGTCAGTTTGCTAACTGAATTTTGCCTCCCCAAGGCATGTGGTTCTTAAATTCAGTGTGTCCACACATCAGTGTGCCTTTTACAAATGTGCTTATGATAAAATTACTGGAGTTTGAGAGATAGCTTTATAAAGGAGAAGCAAGATCCAGTTAGGCATTGCCCTCGTGAGCCCTCATTACATATTTGATTTACTTTGTAACTCTTATCATAACTAGTTATAGATCACGTAAGGATTAATGTCTTACCACTCTGATAGAGACTCAACTCCGTGAGGAGCCTGGACCGAGACCATTCTGTTCATTGTTGTATCCCCAGTACTGGGCACAACCCCAGCCTGGCAGCTCCAGTAAATAGCTGTAAAATGTATAAATGAACAAATGTGCCTTCTTAGGTAGGGGAGCGAGGCTACCGGGAGTCGCACGTGTTCACTGGTGGGTCATGGTAGGTGTCATGTCTGAATGCACTGGTCTCAGGTCATGCAGGCAAATGGTTGTCACTATTATTTGAAGCTTCAGGGGTTCCGTCTGCAGGCATTGTGATTAAACTGATGTGGAGTGTCCCATCTAGGGATTTTACTCATTCCCCACGTGTAGCAGAATTTGAGAACTGCTGTTCCACACATGGAAACCAGAGCAGTCATTCTCAATCTATGGTTCCCAGACTGGCAGCATCAGCATCATCCAGAAACTTGTCTTATTACCGCAGACCTGTGGAATCAGCAACTGTGGGGGTGAAGGCCAGCAATCTGCGTTTTAACAAGTGCTGGAGGGGATTCTGATGCACAGATATCTTTATGGTTTAGATGGTGTCTGGGCCCATGCAGGCTGTTCTGACAAAGGGCGGTAGACTGGGTACCTTATGAACAGCAGAAATTTATTTCTCCCAGTTTTGGAGGCTGGAAGTCTGAGACAAGTCAGCATTATCAGGTCCTGGTGAAAGCCCTCGTCCAAGTTGTAGACTGCCAACTTCTAGTGGAGTCCTCGTGTGGTGGAAGAGGCAAGAGAGCTCTCTGGGACCTGTTTAATAAGGACATTATTCCCATTCATGAGGGCTCATGACCGAATGAATTACCTCCCAAAGGCCCCACCTCCTAATACCGTCACATTTGGTCTTAGGATGTTGACATTTGAATTTTGGGGGGGGGGTGTAAATTGCCCCATTGCAGTGGGGCAGTTACTAACAATATTTTTTTTGGCCAATGGTTTGTTTACATTATTCCAAGTACTTTATGTGTTCTTTCTAGTTACCTCCAAAAAATGCTAATTTGAAATTGTTTTCATGTGCATTTCAGCAAACCCAGTCATTATGCACCAAGCAATGACATGTATGGCGGAGAGATGAATGTTCGACCGATGCTTTCTCACACGGCATATTCTTTCTACCCAGAAGATGAAATTCTTCACTACTACAAGTGGACCTCCCCTCCAGGGGTGATTCGGATTCTGTCTCTGCTGATTATCGTGCTGTGCATTGCCATATTTGCCTGCGTCGCCTCCACACTTGCCTGGGACAGAGGTTATGGAAGCAACGTACTAGGGGGTGGCATAGGCTACCCTTATGGAACAGGTGGCTTTGGAGGCTATGGAAATGGCTATGGTTATGGCTACGGTTATGGCTACGGAACAGGTTATACAGATC
The DNA here is from genome assembly GCA_004027735.1 of Carollia perspicillata. NCBI lineage: Eukaryota > Metazoa > Chordata > Mammalia > Chiroptera > Phyllostomidae > Carollia > Carollia perspicillata. Next base: position 21,428 of record PVKM010015922.1, on the reverse strand, counting down.
CAAGAGCGGCAAAGGGCTTCCTACTGTCTATGGCTGCCTTTTGTTTCATTGCTGCGTTGGTGATATTTGTCACCAGTGTTATAAGATCTGAGATATCTAGAACAAGAAGATATTACCTGACTGTGATAATAGTGAGTGCTATCCTGACCTTCATGTTGTTTATTGCTACAATCGTCTATATAATGGGAGTCAATCCAACTGCCCAGGCCTCTGGGTCCATGTATGGCTCACAAATTATTGCCCTTTGCAACCAGTTTTACACGCCTGCAGCTTCCGGACTGTATGTGGATCAATATTTGTATCACTACTGTGTGGTGGACCCCCAGGAGGTAAAGATAATTTTCTTTTTTTCATACCCCCTCTATCCTTGGGTCAGAGGCTCTCAACTTGGGAGGCTTAATAGAATCACTTTGGGAACTTTAAAAAAATATTGATGCCAAGGCCCCACTTCTATTTAAATCAGAATCTGGGAGAGGGGCTAGGTGTCATTTTTGAGATACAATTAGTATACCACATAATTCATCCACTTAGAGTACAGTTCATTGGCTTTTAGTCTATTCAGAGTTGTGCAAACAATCAATTTTAGAAAACCTTCACTATTCTCCAAAGAACATTCATTAATCCATTCCCATTAGCAATCACTCCCCATTTCCCAACTCTCCTCAGACCTGTTCTATCAATTTGCATATTCTGGGTATTTCGTGTAAATGGAATCACAATATTTATGCAGTCTTTTATGACTGGCTTCTTTCATTTAGCATAATGTTTTTAAGGTTCATCCATGTTGTAGCAGGTACCAGTACTTCATTCCTTTCTATTGCTGAGTAATAGTCCACGAGATGGATATCCTAAAGTTTATTTATCCATTCATCAATTGATGGACGTATGGACTGTTTCCACATTGGCTGTTATGAATAACGCTCTGAACATTTGTGTATAAGTTTTCGTGTGAGCCTGTTTTAATTTCTCTTGAGTTGAGTATATACCTAGGGGTGGAATCGCTGGGTCTTAGAATGACTCTGTGCCTAATCTTTTGAAGAACCGCCAAACTTTTTTCCAAAATGGTTACACTGCTTTACATTTACCAGAAATACATGGGATTCCAATTTATGCGCATCCTCACCGACATTGTTTTTGTCCCTCCAACTGTCACCATGCTAATGGGTGTGAAGTGGTGCCTTCCGTTTGGGCTTGATTTGCATTTCCTTGACACCTAACGATGTTGAGCTTGTTCTCCTTGTGCTTGTGTCTTTGAAGAAATGGCTATTTAGGACCTTTGTCCATTTTTAACAGGCTGCGTTTATTTTTATTATTGAGTTGTAAGAATTCTTTTTATAGCTGGATACAAGTCCCTTATAGGTACATGAATTGCAGGTATTTTCTCTCATTTTGTCATTCTTGTGTCACTTTCTGTATGTTGTTCTTTGCACACATGCCTTTCGATTTTGATTTGATTTTTCTGTTGCTTGTGCTTTTGGTGTCATATCCAAGAACACTTTACGTAATTCAAAGTCACAAAGATTTTACTGCTGTGTTTTTTTCTAAGACCTATATTTTTAAATCCTCACCCTAGGACATGCTGATTGATTTTTAGAGAAAGGGGAAAGTAGAGAGGGGAGGCGAGAGAAACATTGCTCCTGCTCCCATTGCAGATGGAGCCCACAACCTAAGGTTGTGCCATAACCAGGCATTGAACCCAGACCTTTCAGTTTACCAGACAATGCTCTAGCCAACTGAGCCACACTGGCTAGGCCTCTTCTAAGACTTTTAATTTTAGCTCTGTCAGTTAGGTCTGTGATCTATTTTGGGCGTGGTATAAGGAAGGAGTCTAACCTTCTTTACCTGTAGATATCCAGTGACTTTGGTATTCTTTTTTGGAAGGACTATTTCACCATTAAATTGTTCATGCCCTAGTCAAAAACAGACAATAAATTTCAGGATTTATTTTGAAACTCTCAATTTTATTCCATCAACCTATATTTCTGTCCTTATGCTAGTACCTCACTGGCTTGATTACTGTAGCTTTACCGTCAGTATGTTTTGAAATCTGTTTTGAAATCGGGAAGTAGGAGTCCTCTAACTTTGTTCTATTTCAAGTTTGTTTTGGCTAGATTGTGGGTCCCTTGCATTTGGGTGTGAATTTTGGGATCAGCTTGTGAATTTCTGCAAAACAAACAAACAAATGAAACCCAGCTAGGATTTTGCATTGAACCTGCAGGTCAATTTGGGGAGTATTGTCATTTTTACATCAAGTCTACTGATACATACAATGTCTCCATTTACTAAGGTGGACTTTAAATCCTTTCAACAGTGTTTTGTAACTTTTCTAGAGTAAAAGTCAGTATGTTTAAAGGCTACCCAGATGATTCAAATGTTCAGGTGGGGTAAAGAAACCTGCCTTCAGCAACCATGAGTCACCTCCTAGTTATATTAAGAAAATGTTTCTGGGTTACTAATTTTTTGTCCTTGTGTTTTCTTTTTTTCCCCTCACACTGACTCAGGACTTCTCATTCTTTTACCTGAATGAGTCACTCTGTTTTGAAGACTGAAATGGTTTCCCTGCAAATGTAGTTTTTCAGAATGTTCATTGTTGGCATTCAGATGTGCTTAATGGTAAACAGGGCAGAGGGTTGGTACTTTGGTCTTACCACATGCCCATCCTTTTTTAGCCCTGGGACCGCCCCATGCCCGTGTTCTTTGGAAAAGGTTGTCATTGTTAGATAGACGGCTGCATTGAGAGCCGCCTGTTACCATTAGCAGGTATCTGGAGCTCAGTGCAGGTGCCTACCCGACTCCAAGCGCCTCGGGGCCAGCGTGCCACTTAGCACACCTAGCAGGCTCTGCTAGGGCTGTCCGGGGCAGGGTTTCCTTGCCACATAGGCCTTTCTAGCAAGTGCATAAAAGACTCCAAAAACAGAAACTTGCCAGACTAAATGAATCATTAGTCTGTTTTCTCTTAATTTACAGCTTGGTTAGATCATGTCTGCATAATATGGTAAGACAGCTCCTCTGTAAAATATGGCACCTTGGTGCTCAAGCTTTTGAATAGTTCTCCAAAAGATTCTGAAATGGGTTGATGGCATTACCTCACGTTGACTTACCATGTTCTGAGGATTGAATTAAGGTGTGTGTGTGTCTTTGCTAGCCTTAGCCCAACAGGTATGGGCTAAGTTTTATATTTCTAAAATGTCACATTTGTATCAGCTTTATATTGATTAAGCCACAGATATTTATTTAGTAGGGTGTTTGCAGTGGGTAGATTAGGTACTTGTAGAGGGTGCAGTGGGATAAAGTAAGCAATTAAAATCTAATTATGTCAATATCTTTCATCTCTTTTTAGGCCATTGCCATTGTACTAGGGTTCATGGTTATTGTGGCTTTTGCTTTAATAATTTTCTTTGCTGTGAAAACTCGAAGGAAGATGGACCAGTATGACAAGTCGAATATTCTGTGGGATAAGGAACGTGTTTATGATGAGCAGCCCCCCAATGTTGAAGAGTGGGTAAGTGTTTAAAAACAAATCAGCAAGCATCCAACCTTTTATTAAACCCCTAGGTTTCTGTGCCTAAACTCGACTTGTAGTGCTTTGTGAAGCCTTGTTCTTAGAATTATTGTGTGTGTGTTGCAAAGTTGCGGCCTCATATTTTACTCAGACCTGAGGAAGGAAGGTGGGATAAGTGGAAATTATGTTACTACAAGGTAAAAATCAGATTTCCATGTCCAAGAAGTGGATGTAGGAACTGAAAAGAGATTCTTTTAAAGGCGTCGTGTTGAAAGAGCTTGGCCTTTACAAAACCAACTCCCTGCCCTGCCCCCAGTCCCTGTTATTTTCCTGCTTATTCTTTGGAGGGAAATACTATTTATTACTCAAGGTGCTGTCTTGGGTCAAGATTGCCAAAGGGTGTTTTTAGTGTTAGCAGGTAGCAGACCTTTAAACTTTGGAGTTTAAAGCCTGGTGAATCGTGGTGTCTACCTTTGCACTAATATTTACCTATGAAATACCTTTAGTGTGGCGGAGAGAGATTAGGACACTTTCCTTTTTTGTCTACACTGTTAATCCTACCTGTAGTAGCTTCCTATACAATGTGATTTGCTGAAAGCCCACAGAGTCTTTCTCTTCAAAAATAGCTCCCCGATGCCTGTTGTTGACAGCCTAACCTGTCTTTAGAGATGTTTGGAGTAAGACTTTGTTTCTCAGAAATCATCTGTTAGGATGCTGTTGGGAGCAACCTCAGAAACTGCCGTCATAGGTTTCTTTGAGCAGATTGATTTCTCCCATGAAGGTTAGTCGAGAATCCTGGACACTCGCTCCAGGGTAGAGTGAGGTGGCAAGGGGGCGGCACTAGTAGGAAGCCAGCAGAAAGGACTGGGTGGGTACTGCTGGTCACTGCTGGTTTGTGGTAAAAACATTGATCATCCCCATCCCAAAGGCTCTGTGAGCTCTAGCATAGTACACATCTGGTGTTTAATTCTAGAAATGTAGGTGAAGGGTTTTTTTTATAGTAAAGGAGCAAAAATAAAGCAGTCTTGGAAAAGTCAGAAGGTGTGGTATGCATAGTATTTGTGTCCCTGCCCTCTCCTTGAAGCCTGCTGCTTCTTTGTTCCTCCTCATTTTTTTCCACCCATGAAATGTGAAGGTGTTAGGGAATGTTTTCTTTTGACCTTGAGCTCCAGGCAAGGCCACCCACAGATGGAATAGGACAGTCTGTTGTGAACTATGAAGTAAATGTTTCGTGGAGAGTTTCTGGGTGTGTTGGTTTTCACTGGCTGTTGGATTTGTTTACTTAAGGTTTCGAGAGCCTTAAAAAAAAACTGACTTAAGGGAGACTAGCCAGTAATAATAGAGTCCCAGTGAACTTTGAGCTGTCGCTGGATTTTACTCTCATGGAGGTTTAATCAGCTCTAGGTGCTTTTGATAATTGGGCAAAAGAGAGTCATGGTAACTTAGGGAGGTGACGATGACAGAGAAGCCTAGAGGACTTAACTTTTACAGATGTGAGAGCCAGACTAGGTTGTTGGACGTGTACTTGGCAGGATTACTGTGGTAATAACTATTTCGTCATATGAAACTTAAAGAATCATCTGTTGAAGGGTGCATGTATGATTTTGGGATACTGATGTTTTATGGAATACTTGCGGATTCCTTATTTCTTTTCCCTTTTCCCTTGTTTCGCCAACTGAAATGGCTGAGGAAGGGTAGTATATGAAATAGGCAACTTGGAGGTGGTTTTAGCCACGGGCATGTTGCTTTTCCTTTCATTCCTCCGCTCACCTGCCCATGTTTGTTTTTCTAAACTCGAAACTAGAGCCAGCACTTCTGATCTTGAGAGAGCTCCCCCATCTCCCAGTGAGTTCCTGCAGTTCCCCAGCCTTCTCTGTTTGTTGTTCAGAACCTGTGCATCCAGCCCTCTGCTGTCTCTTGGGAATAGGAATATTTGACATAGGCGTATATTTCAGTGTGTTTTTGGAGAGTGAAGTTCAGTGTCCTCCTACCCTGCCACCATCTTGGACCTCTTCAGAAAGCGTGCAATTTTCTAATTTCCTGTCTTTGAATCTTTTTTTTTAAAGATTTTATTTAGAGAGAGGGGAAGGGAAGGAGAAAGAGAGGGAAAGAAACATCAATGTGTGGTTTCCTCTCACACACCCCCTACTGGGGACCTGGCCCACAACCCAGACACGTGCCCTGCCTGGAAATCAAACCAGTGACCTTCTGGTTTACAGGCTTGCACTCAGTCCACTGAGCTACACCAGCCAGAGCCTGTCTTTGACTCTGTAGCATAATGGTTTCTCTGCCTTCCTAGGGACTTTTAGGTTTTTTCCCCCCTTCCTTTTCTGTATATATTGTACTTTGTAAAATAAACAGACCATGTTTGCACAGTGTTTGGGTGTTAACCTGGTTCTTTGAAGTCACTCACATTTGTGCCAACATTGTTATATTTTTAATGTTTAAAAGCTCTTTTAATACATTTACAGATCTTTATTTTTTTCCTGTATGTCCTCAAACCCTAGATCTAATGAGTAGTTTCTTTCTGAATTTGAATATAATCACTTGGCTCTGGAGCACACCCACGCCTCTCTTCCCTCTCAGGCATGCATTTTTACTTTTCTCTCCTAAACTCTAAAGGACCCCACAAGACTTGCAACTGGGGAGCGGTGGGCGGCAGCAGCTCGTCATTGGCTCACCCCCTGAGTCTGTCTCCACGGCCCCCTTTTCTCTGACTTTCCAGTGAGCTGACAGCAGCCCCGCCTTGGCTCACTCCTTTCCTGCAACGTTTCTAGAGAGCCACAGCAGCCCTGCCTGGACTCTCTCCTGTACTTCTAAGCCCTTCCTTCATTTCACCATCCCCAGCTTTAGTAAATATACTCTCAAAAAAAAAAAAAAAAACAAAAAAACACCAACAACCATTCATTGATGAATGATGGGGATACGTTTCGAGAGATGTGCCACTAGGCAATTTCATCATTATGAACATCACAGAGCACACTTACACAGACCCAGGTAGTATAGCTTACTGCGCTTCCAGGCTGTATAGTATAACCTTCTGCTCCGAAGCTACAAGCCTGCACAGCATGTTTCTGTATAAAACACAAAATTGTATCAATTACAAGAGACTGTGCAATCAGGAGACACAGTGAACGCAAGATATATGAGGCTCTTGCCTGTGTAACACAGCATACTCTTTTATAGCAAACCTTTTTGTAAGTAGAAAGAGTACACTCTAAAACAATGACAAAAGAGTATAGTAAAGTAAATCGTTAACAAAGTTGTTTATTATCAAGTATTATGTACTGTACATAATTGCATGTGCTAAACTTTTATGCAACTGGCACTGCAGTAATGCATTTTGCTACTATGTTATGAGCTACGAGTTAGTAGGTGGTAGAACATTTTCAACTCCCTTATAGTCTTAAGGGACCACTGTCATCTATGTGATCCATCGTTGACTGAAATGTTATGTGGCGCATGGCTGTGTGCATGTGTGTGTGTGTGTTTGTTTAATCAGTCAATCTGGTAACTGTAGAGAATCTGGAAAATATAGCAAAGTATAAATTTTTACTACCCTCGGTTACTGTTTTAGTGTATTTCCTGTAATCCTTTCCCCCATTCTATTTCTTATTCTAAATCAGAAGTATGATTATATTCCCTATCAGTGTCAAATCCTGCTTTTTAAAAAAGTTTATTGATTCATTTAGAGAGATTGAGAGAGAAACATCCATTCACTGCTCCACCCAGGCAAGCATTTGGTGGCCGCCTCCTGCACGCGCCCCAACTGGGGACGGAACCCACTGCCTGGGCACGTTTGGGGTGATGCTCCAACCAGCTGAGCTACCTGGCCAGGGCCAAATCCTGTCTTTTCTGATTTGACATTATATGGTAGGCTTTTTGTCACATCATTAAATCTTCGTCAGAAACATTTTTGATGCTGTTTAAATTTTACTGAAGTGTAATGTATATCTTTATGCACAGAGTAAAGTGCATTAAGTACACTGTTTAATTGTAAGTCGTGATGACTTTTTACATGTAAAGGCCCATGTAACCATCACCCATATCAAAATACAGAATGTTCAGTGTCCAAGGTTTCCTAGTGCCTTTTCTCCGTGAGTGTCCCCTGCAGAGTGGTCACACCCTTATTTCTGTCAGATCTGTCAGTTTTGCCTGTCCTTAAACTTCATATACGTGGAACTACGTGCTGAGGGCTTTGTGTCCACTCAACATAGTGTTTGCCAGATTCATTTATGTCGTCGCATCTGTCATGACGATATTTGTGGATTTGGGGGAAGATAAAAGCTTTCCTGACCATCCCTTTTTTAAAAGTCTGTGGTCAGAATCACATTTATTTATTTACTTATTCATTCATTTTTTAATTTATAAACAGAAAGATATTCTTTATTAGAAATAACTTCCTTTTTTTTAAGAGAATTTTTTTTTAAAGATTTTATTTATCTTTAGAGGGAAAGGGTTAGGGAGAGAAATATCATCAATGTATGGTTGCCTCTTGTGTGTCCCCTGCTGGGAACTGCCCTGCAACCCAGGCATGTGCCCTGACTGGGAATCGAACCACGATCCTTTGCTTCAAAGGCCCGCGCTCAATCCACTGAGGTACACCAGCCAGGGCAGAAATAACTTCCTTTTAAAAAAGATTTTATTTATTTACTTCTAGAGAGGGGAAGGGAGGGAGAATGACAAAGAGAAACATCTGTGTGGGAGAGATACATCTATTGTTTGCCTCTGGCATACCCTCAGCTGGGGACCTGCCCCGACACCCAGGCATGTGCCCTGCCAGGAATCGAACTGGTGACCTTTCTGTTTGCAGGCCGGTGTTCAATCCACTGAGCCACACCAGCCATAGCAGAATTATAGTTTTAAGAAAAGTTTTGGGGGGCAATGTCTCTGTGCTATCATTGTGTCCCCATTTGCCCACTTACAAGTATTTTCCCCACCCGTTCCCACTCTCGTGGGCACTCTTCTTAGTTTCTTGTGATTCCCTTCATTGTTTTATTTTATAAAAATAAACCAAGTAAAAATGGACTTCCTGCACTTTTATACGAAACATAGCATACTGCTCACACCGTTCTGCTTGCATCTGGCCCTTTCACTTCACAGTGTATCTTGGCACAATAATATAACTTTCAAAATTTGTATGCCTTGTATAGATGCCTGTGCACGCAAACTTCTTTCTGTCAGCTAGATTTCCCAAAGTAGTATTCCTGAGTCAAAAGGCATGTACATCTGTACCTTTGATAGGTATCGAGACATTGCCCTTCTTAGGAGTTGTACCAACTTAACGTTACAACCTTCAGCAACATAAAATTCTGGTTCTACACACTTTTTCTAATAACATCCCCTTGTAACTATGCTCACACCCAGGGGCTGGGCCCTCCTGATAATAGAGCCTGTGGCAGGTACTGTGTGGAACAGAGAGATGGTTTCCAGAGAAACGGTGCTGTGTACACAATATGGACTACAGTGGTCTGCCCTTATCTGCCGGGGGTACGTTCCAAGAACCCCGGTGGATACCTGACGTCACAGATAGTTCTGAACCTTATATAGACTGCTTTTTCCTGTACATATTTACCTATGATAAACTTCAGTTTATGAATTAGGTGCAGTAAGATTAACAACCAGTAATAAAATAGAACAATTAAAGCAATACTGTAATAAAAGTTAGGCGAATGTGGTCTCTCATTCAAAACATCTAATTGCACTGTGCTCACCTTCTTGTGATGCCGTGCGATGGCGCAGCACCGTTGTGAGGAGACGGAGTGAGGGGGGCATGCTGGATGGAGGGATGATTCACATCCTGGGTAGGATGGAGCGGAATGGCATGAGATTTCATCATACTACTCAGAACGACACGCAGTTTAAAACTCGTGAACTGTTTATTCCGGTAATTTTCAGTTTGATATTTTCAGACTGCTGTTGACGGCAGGTAACTGAAACCATGGAAGGTGAAACTGCGGGTAAGGGGGGGGACTAACTGTACGTGGATGTGCACTGTATGAAGTAATTGTCATTGCCCCCTTATTGTTGATGCCTGTGGTCATCTGGCCAGGTTTAAATTCAAAGTGCAATTTGAATAGCTTAGTATGAGTTGCTGAGCAGGTGTGTGCCTGTTTCGCCCCAGTGCCCCCGAGTACTCTGCTGGCTCCTCCCAGAGGGTGTAATGCTGCTCAGATCCCTGTCTGCCCCTCCTTCAGCTGGGCCTCATCCAAGGGCAGGGAACCGTGGTCTGAAAAGCTGTGTCCTGCCAGCATGCAGAGAACGCCAGTGGCGGGAGAGCCGTGGGTGCCAGGGCTGAGTCAGGAAGGATTTTAGCCCATGAAGGTGTAAGTATTGCATACTAATCTTGGTGTTCAAACCTTTCTTCTCCCACCTGCATTTTCAGCAAGTCATAAATATAAATATCAGGGCATCCATACTCATTTTCTCTAAAGTAAAGGCTTAAAACTGGGATCTGGCTTTAGAAAATCCCACACCTACGGTAAATATTAGAGCCGATTATAAAATGTGTACTTGAGATTAGTTTTTATTAATACCTACAGTATTCTGGTGAAATGGTCGCTCAAAGTTAAGAACTTCAGTTTTAGGAGCTCCCGTGAATAAAGTTTGATTTGGTGTCAGTCAGGTAAAAGAAAGCAGAAACAGAGCTGTGGGGGACCTGAGGGTGAGGGGTCTGACTTACCCCAGCGAACCTACAGGAAGGAGGCAGAAGGTCTTTGAGCTGGGCACGCTAACAGGTTGGTGGCTTGTTGGCGACACGAGAGTGGGGACTGGAAGTTCAGTGCTCTTTTTGTGCAGGGCATCAGGCCGACTCGGGTTTGAGCGTCACATCTTCATTTTGGTAACAAAGCTAAAAACAATCAGAGCAATACAAAGAAAAGTAGGAGCCACCATTTCCTAAGGAACCATTACAGGGCGGCCACGCTGTTACCACTCTAACTGCAGCCCCTGCGGTGTGGGCCCTCTCACGGGAGAAACCGAGGTTCACCCATGACTTCAGTAATTCGTCTTACGCTTGACATACTGATCAGCAGGACCAATGTTATAGTTGCTGTTACAACTTGTATTTTTTGGTGTGTGTGTGTGTGTGTGTATGTGTGTCTTTTTTCCCTCTGAGCCTAAGGGGGATTTTTTGTCCATGGAATTGGGGAAAATAGTATATTTTCCATCTGCAGTTGAGAAATTGCCTATGGGGAGGGTCACCTTAAGTTATATGTAGATTTTTTACTGGGGGGGTGGGGTCTGGCACTCCTCATCCTTGCATTAGCTCAAGGGTCAACTGTACTTAGTAGAACTAACAGATTTAAAATGATAACACATGTGTAAAAAGCCTGCCTGTACTACAGATCAGCATACTGATTCTCAGTGAGTATTTTCTGCGCGTCTCCTAGTTGGCATCTTTTCTTGTTACTGACACAGGACGGCTGAGTTTGGAGAGAACATGCCGTAAACTTGTTTCTCCATTGCTACCAAGTAGTAAGCAAAATTTAACAAGAGTCCATTTTTAAGTAGGAAATACTTAAAGCTAAATGTTATGTAGGTAGTTTTATTTCTAGAAGTTTCTCAGGCTTTGACATTGTGATACAACTTGTATGTAGCATTGCTCCCAGTATTTACTTGCCAAGGTAGAGCTAGTGAGGCTGAGCTGGCTGCGGGGAGAGAAGGGACAGGGCCTTTGGTTGTCCTTTGTGGTCAGCCCTGGGGACCTTTCAGTTTCCTTGGATTTGGATGAAGATTTAATAGGTTCCTCATGTATAATCGGGGAAATACAACTTCCACCTACAGATTTGCTGATTCTGTAACGATTAAAGGGCTTAGGTCAGTCCAGGCCAGCACATAATTTATTATTGCTCAATAAATTTTAGCTAGAGTAATAACTGTTAGCATTTGCAATGATGAGCTTGAATAAGGCAGTTTGGATAAGAGGACCTAAAATTAATGTTGGGTGCAGTTTAACTTAATTTTCCTCTTATTTGTAAGCTTGGAAGCTTGTTACAAGTTCTGATAAGAACAGTTTGTTTTTTGTTTTTTCTGAAGGGCATAGGCAGGCTCTGCGTATTATCTCCTTGAGCAGGATGGGGAGAGAGATGTGCATGGGGAAGGGGACTGGGACAGGACAGTGGTGGCAATCAAATTAGGTATCTAAAGAAGTTTGAATAGCTTTTCAATTTTCAACCAGGACAAGCTTTCTTTAATGTAAAAGCGGTCCTGTTGGCTGCTGATTAATTGGTATACTAGGCTTTCACCCTGAGAAAGAATTTACTGATACCTGTGGCCTCAGGTGGGTCAAAATGGAATGGAAGTAGAAGTGCCTTTTCTGTCTGCCGACTTTTAGAACCCACCACCAGGGAGAAGAGACGCTTTGTCTGTCCCGGCATCTCTCTGAATGAAAGGGGTGGGCGGACAGGCCTGGCATCCTGGAGAGCGGCTTTAGAGAGTTGTAGTGGAGGCAGGATATGTGCTGAAGCTGATGATGTCTTCGTGGCTCTCTGAAAGCAGGAATTCCTAGATTTCCAGCACTACATAGAATTAATATTATGTTAACAGTAGGTGATGATTGTAGTGGTCCAAACAGGGTAGTTGTCTGCCTTGGTCAGTGGTTCTGAATCCTCAGCAAGCATCAGGATCATTTGGAAGACTGCTTGAAACAGCTTGCTAGGCTCCACCCCAGGGTTTCTCATTCAGTAGCTCACGCATGGGGCCTGAAAATCTGCATTTCTCATGAGTTCCCAAGTAAGATCGCTGCTGCTGGTCTGGGGACCACACTTTGAGAACCACTGTCCTGCAGGGCTGCAGGCCCGCAGGCCCAGTTTGAGTTAAGGTATGCATAGGGCCTTTTCCACATCATGGCACACTTGCTAAATAACAGCATTGTAGAGAGTACTGGAGTAAACTGAAGGGGATTTAGAACCTCAGATGGTGACTGACGGACAGCCACCGGCTCTGAGGACTGAGGTGTTCCATGCCTTGTGGCATTCCTGTTGGGGAGCGCTGGCGTAAGATGCACGGGCGTTAAAATACAGTCTGCACCAGGATTTTCATTTCTAGAGTAAGGAGTGCTTAAATGATACTGCTCACTAAGGTTTCTGCAGCTCACCTTCTCCCAAAGCTCTGTTAACAATTCACTGACTCCTAGGGAGTTTCAGGATTCATTTTTGTTGGTACATGACGGGCCACACGCGTTTCAGTTGGGGACATTGTGTTTGCTAAATCTTCAGTGCCATTTGATCAACAGGAAATTATTCAGATTCGCTCAAACCTGGCCCATGCATGATCTCTTCATTTGTGGGGTTAGTACATTTGGGAGCATCTGCCTTCAAGAGGCCAAGGGTGGAGAAAGGTCTGAGGGAACTTTCTGGAGGCAATTTTGAGGCTCTTGCTGTGGGGAGCATCTTGTGGGTATAAATACCATAAAACAGGAAAAACGAGTTGGACCACTTACCGTTCTGAAAGTGGATGCAGGTGGTAAAACTGGAGATGGGACTTTGAGATTAAGGTTTGTCTGTTGTCTTTCTCCACTGTAATTATCAAGCAGGAAAAATCTTTCTGTTTTTTTTTTTTGGAGGGTGGTGTTTCTGCACTCCGGCCCAAACAAAGGCACCTAGTGACTGAGGCAGCATTCAAATTTTGTGTCAGAAGCCGTTTTTACAACATTAGTCTCACAGGCAAATGAAACTCTGCAAAATGGATTCACCTCACGTCTCACCAGGGTGCGGTGAGGAGTTGAGGCAGTGTTACAGGGACTAGTCAGTACCCAGACAAGATGTGTGCCTCAAGCCACATTTCAATTACTAGGTGGCGGTTTGCTGTGGGAGAAAGCTGCCCTTTGGAGCCAGGTGGGCCAGTGTTCAGATCCCCCTTCTCTACCACATTGCTGCTTCCTGTGCGACCTTAAGCAAATTAATTTAAACACAAAGGCTCAATTTCCTCATCTGAAAATGGAAATAATTGTATCTACTCGGGCAATGGTGAGGAATACACAGGGCCATCAATACCCAACAGATGGACTTTCCATTTCATTCTTGGAGGCGGCGACTTGTCAGATTGCTTCACCAGTTGGATGCAGGGGGAGACTTGACTCTTTCTCCCTTGAGTGAGCAGGAATAAAGGCAGGACGGGGAGATGGGGAATGGCTGTTGTTGCTCCTTTTGCTTGTGCTGATTCCAGATGACACATAAAGTTGTTTTGCGTGGAGAGAGGTGTTCTTCCCAGACTTCGTTTTGGGGACAGACTTGCTTTCAAAGGGCCCTGAATCATTCTGCTTTTTATTCTTTCTGTCCACCTGGGTCCCAGGTGAGGAGGCGCATTGATGGCAGGGGTTTGCAGCACGGCTGAAGGGAGCCACCTGCTTCGTCCTTTGGTCACCCCATGGGGTTTCTTTCACGAAGGAATGTTAGGTTGTCACAAAGATTTCTTTCATAAGTGACACAGTCGGAACACTTGTAATAAGTATAATTAAATTTTGAATAAAATTTTGTCCTCCTAAATTCCTCTTGTGAAGAGCTTTTGAAATTATTTCATTTGAATTTAGTTCATTTTGACATTTCAGAAACACTCGTTCTTTCTGGGATTGAAATATGAATCTTAGTAAAACTTTTCTTGTGTCTTGCCCTAAATTACTTACTCATATTCCTTGAATTAAACAAGGTCTGTGTGAGGGCTTGTCCTTTTTGGATTTAGTCTCGAGTGAATCCGCGTCATTTTTTTGGTTGCGTGAGGTGTACGTCTGTCTTTCCCTGTGCTGTCTTATGTTTCCTTTTTTTATAGTCTGTCTGTGGGGGGTGGGTGCTTGGAGGACCAGGGACTCCTCCAGCAGATCCCAGGTGAGGGCAGCTGCTGGGCCCTGCCGGGTGGACTTCCGCTGCCCACAGCTTGCTTCCCCCTTCACTTGGGTCTCCTCCCCACTGGAGGGCCCTGGGGTCAGGAGCACTGGATCAGCCTCCCAGACTCCTCTCTGCTTCCGAGCAACAATTCCAGCATTTGTTTCTGAAGTGTTGACTCTCCAACTTTTCTTTCCCCTCAGTACTTGGTAGAAGACGAATCTTCCTTAATTCGTGTTTTTACTTCTGTCCCTAATTTCTCAGAGCTGTTCCCAAGATACTTAAGGAAAATTGCTCACCATTTGCTATTTAGAATTAAGCCTAATTTTTCTCAATTTCTAAGTCTTTTAAACAAATTTTATTTCTTACAGTGATTACAGTGGTGGGGATTTTGTTAGTATGTGTATGTGTTTTAAAGAACTTGAACTATGCCATCAAGGCTTGTGGGTTGGCTGGGTCGGGGGGAGTCCATCAGGAACAAGAGGGAAGCTCAGAAATCCTAGGACACACAGGTTGAGGACGCCCTGTACAAATTCCTAGTACATGGTCACTCCCCACTGGGGCTTCCCCCTTCCTTCTCTTGTCCTTTCAAAGCGACAGGTTTATACTCACTTTGCATTTGGTACCATGAGAAAAAGTAATATTTTAGCTTTTTTTCATAAAAAGTGAAGCATAAAAAGGAAAAAATCAGACCTTACTCCTTGTTTTACAAATATTTTTGTCTCTGCCTCTAGAATCTTAAGCTCCTTTTAAGAACACAGTCTGCTTATACTTTTTTGAATCTGTCTGGGGATTTCTTTAAAACTACATTTACTGGGGTGAGCCCTGGCCGGGTAGCTCAGTTGGGTAGAGCGTCATCCCAGTACACCAGGGTTGCAGGTCCACCCCCAGTCAGGGCACATACAAGAATCAACCAGTGAATGCACAGCTAAGTGGAACAGCAAGTCAGTGTTTCTCTTTCTCTCTTCCTCTCTCTCTAACATCAATAAAAATAAAACTTTAAAAAATCATTGGGCTAACATTAGTTAATAAAATTTTATAGGTTTCAAGTATACAGTTCTATAATACATCATCTGTATATTGCATTGTGTGTTTAACATGTCTGGGATATTTTAAAAATGTGAACCTATCACAAATGTGCATGTCATACTTTTGCTGAGCCGGTGCTAATAATTAATTTTCTTTTTATTGTTCCGACTTTAGTATATGTTCTGCCAAAGCAAACAGTACTTTGGAATTTTTCATGCAGTTGTATAAAAAACGTTTAAGTAACCGAAGACCTACTGGAGGGTGAAGCTAGTGGACAAGTTAGTCCAGTCCTGCTGATTCAGAGATAAGATCGCTCACGGCTGCTCATGTAATAAGGTTTTTGGATACATGCAGTGTGGAGCAGCAGTAAGTGAGGTAACCTTTGTGTAGCAAACCCTGCGTTCCGGATTTGTGCCAGGGACTATGCAGGGCTTTGGAGACCCAAAGAGAAGGCAGGGGACTGCCTAGGGCAAGGTGGTGGATTGTAGCAGAGGTTTCCCACTGAGGCCTGTATTTAAATCCCACGTTACCATTTACTAGGTATAGGTCTTTGGGAAAGTTGTCGAGCCCTCTGAGGCACAGCTTCCTCATTTCTGAAAAAGGAATCATAGTATTTACCTGTAAGGTTGTGCCTTCTAGATGATGTATCAGTTCAGCATTTGGCACATTATAAGCAGGCAGACAGAGATGGCTTTTAGAACAGGTGACTGCCTACTGAGGTTAGAGATATGGGAGCGAGCCATTACACTGTGTGAAAACAATTGTTTCACAGTGCGAAGTGCTGTGGTGGGTGGGAGGATTGTGTCCACAGGTGCTGGGGGAGATAGGACGACAGATAGGTACCTCACCCAGCAGGGACACATGTGGAAGGCCTCCAGAAGATAGTGGCATTACTAATCCTTGGTAGTGAGCCAAGACTTGAAGCCCAATTAAGGATTAGCTGGCAAAGGAAAGAGGAAGAACATTCCATCCCAGGCAGTGAGGTCTCTACAAGGACACCCACACACCTTGGTTTTGCTTTCTCATTTGTGAGTCAGCAGGAAATCTATCAGTTTTGAGCATCTGCTAAAGTTGTTAAAGGGAAAGAAACTGGAGAGATGTTCAATGGGTTTTTTATTTTAAAGATTTTATTTATTTTTAGAAAGAGGGGAAGGGAAGGAGAAGGAGAAGGAGAAACATCAGTGTGTGGTTGCCTTTAAGCGCCCCCTACTGGGGACCTGGCCTGCAACTTAGGCATGTGCCCTGACTGGGAATTGAACTAGTTACCCTTTGGTTCTCAGGCTGGCACTCAATCCACTGAGCCACACCAGCAAGGGCAAGATGTGAAATGAGTTTTAAAGAAAAGGAAGTTTTTTTGAATTCTGATGAAGTCTCCAGAATAGGAATAGGCCTTTGGCTTGGCAGAGCTTTTTGCCTGTAAAGCTTGGTGCTGGAGTCAAGTCCTAAGGAATTCATCGGGGGAGCCAAGAGTGGTCCCCACCCAGCCCCCCTGTGGTGGGATCTAAGCACACTCCCTGGCAACCCACCCACTGGTTTCCCAGTTGTTGCCAAACTCCACTTTCAAGAGGAAATGATTTCATTCCTTTCTGACTCTTGGGAATATTAAACAATCAAGAAGACCTCCATGTCCTCAGAGGGGTGGGTAGATAAATACTTCGGCATGTGATACTGCAGTGATAGGAGAAGGAGCAGGTCATGTTATGATGCTACACCTAACAGGAAACAAGATGTAAAGTGTGTGTTGCAAGGAAATACACTGTATTGATACTGAACCTAATTGCAAGTATTCACAACTGCAAAATAATCCAATTAAAAGTCTGCCGTCACATTCAAATACTTAGAAAAATTCTTTGTTTAGCTCCAATGTCTTTAATTCCAGAATCCAGCATTTTAGTTTTTAGGTAAAGGCATTGTGCTGAATATGGTACCTTGTCATGTCATTAAATTGTCAAAACAACTTGGTGAAGCAGGTAGCTTCCCCATGTCTTGCAGAGGAGCAGACTGAGGCTTTCTAGAACTTGTAGTTGGCAGATCAGTAAGCCCAGGTAATCTGATGCCATTGTTCTCATCGCCAAGCTGAAGTAGTCCCACCCTCTCTATTTTTGAAAAGTTGCTCTTTTTTTCACAGAAATAACTTAATAGAGTTACTTTTAATTCCTCCCTCCAATACTTCATTTTATTCCTTTACCTTGAAACAGCTTAATGACTTATGGGTGTAGCTTTTTTCCCCTGTCAATTACAGAGTAATATGTAAAGATTTTTAGGTGAAATTTATTTATTTATTTATAAAGATTTTATCTATTTACTTATCTTTAGAGAAAGGGGAAGAGGGGAAGAAAAAGAAAAACATCAACATCAAAATGTGGTTGCCTCTCACACACTTCCTACTGGGGACCTGGCCTGCAACCCAGGCATGTGTTCTGATTGGGAATCAAACTGGCGACCCTTTGGTTTGCAGGCTGGCCCTCAATTCACTGAGCCACACCTGCCAGAACAAATATTTAGGTGAAATTTAAAGACTGTTGGATCTACTTCATGAACTCTTAACAATGTTGGGAATCTAATCAGCTATGTTTATTTAATTTAAATTTTTCTTCCAAAGTTTCTGTGGGAAACCTTTCATGTTAACAAAGCACAGTCTCTAATATATAGTCATTAGAACAAACTCACTGGAAAGCAGAGGGCTGGCAACAAGGTTGTGACTGCGCTCTATAGGCTGTTAATAACAGAGCCATGGAGAATGTGTGTTAAGGGAGAATACACAAATCTCATTAAGGAACTATAGCAGAAATCAGTTTGAGTTTAATTACTTCTGTGGTTTTAATGGTCCATATTTATGGTGAATAGATTAAGAAGAGCCTATGTTCTTTGTCCCGGCTAAGAGGTATCCCAAGTGTGGTCCTCAGACAACAGCATAAACATTACCCTAGAACTTGTTAGGAATGAAAATTCTCACCCTAACACAGACCTAGCCTAGATAAATGAGATTAGTTTTCCTGGTACAGGGGAGGAGCAGTTAGGTGGGTAATTATTCCACCTCATCCCATCAAGATGAGAGGTAATCGGGATTTTTTGTTCTTCTTCTTGGTAATTCATTCTGGACTTGTGTTTGTAAAGATACTGATTTGACTGTTACCACTAATAATAACAAGCAGTCATTACAAGTTGATACTATTTAATGAGCCCAATAAATACTAGATCATTTTATGTATATTTTTCTCCATTTCTTCCCCCTTTAAATTATAGGCTAAATAATACCTGTGTCTCTTGGCGCTGTCTCTTTAGGTTAAAAACGTGTCTGCAGGCACACAGGACATGCCTCCTCCCCCTTCGGACTATGTGGATGGAGTGTACAGTCCCGTGGCCTACTCCTCCAACGGTAGAGTGAATGACAAGCGGGTGTATCCAGAGTCCTCCTATAAATCAACGCCGTAAGTAGAATGAGTCTAAAAACTGAGCATCTGCGCATTTATAAATCAGGTGCTGTTTTGTGCCATTTATCTTTTAAAAAATCCAACAGTTTGCATGAAGGCTGGAGACCCATCTTGGCATTGTAGGTGAATGCTTAGGGTTATTTGGAAGATAAGGAGAGTGGGCCTGTGTGGTAGGGTTCTCTTCCCCTTCCAACCTGAAAGTGCTTTTCTCTTGATGATTTAAAAGGTAGACAGTAGGTTAGGTTCTTTCACTGTAGGAATGTGGTTCTCTTTCCTACTTCAGGTTTTCAATTTAGGTGTGGGTAAAAGGACATTACTTATGGATAGCAGAGCTAAAGTGCATTTCTCCATCTCTCCTTTTGCCTATAATTAGTAGATCTCATTAAAAGTATTGAATAAGCACAAACGGTCAGGAGGCTTTGGCTAGAAATAAATGATAAAAATTTACTCAAGGGCATTAGAGTTTGCAGACTGATAACATAGCTAGGTAAAAACCTAGAAAGAAGTGTTCCAAAGAAGAAAGAAAAGTTAAGAGTTCTTATAGGACAAGTCACAGCCTTGAGAATAATCAGTCCTGCGTTCTTAGTCCTTGCACTGGCCCAGGACATGTATCAGTCGGATGTCAGGCAGTCTGGATGACAGATGCCAGGTGGTCAGGAGGATGGGCACCAGGAGGTCTAGTCCTGTCCTAAATCCTTTAGGGGGTAGTCACAGGGCTATCCGTAAGTTTGATGGATGTCTGGGCATTACCTAGGTATTGGCTCAGGCCTGAAAAGTTCAAAAGTTGAAGATCCCAAGCAAGTTAAGATAAGAAAAAGAATAATTTCTTCATGCCTCAACCTTCATACTGTTCAATAATTTAGTAGCTTGGTTAAAATGACTCTATTTTATATTTTCCCTGTCTTCACTCTTTCCTCAATAGAAAGGGGAGATTGCTCATCGATCAACCCTGTCCACACACATTTTTATTAAACTATAAGGCTTGATTTTAATTCATGAATTCTGAGATCTCCTGTGCTGTGCTAGAGCCTCCACGTTGCTGATAAAGCCTGTAGGTTTTGTTTTACGTATAGTGTAAAAAAACTCATAGTGCCCGGGCCTTGTGGCTCAGTTGGAATGTCATCCTGTACACTGAAAGTTTATGAGGTCGAATCCTGGTCAGGGTACTTACCAAGGTTGCAGGTTTGATCCCTGTGAGGGCACGTATGGGAGGCAGCAGAGCAGATGGATGTTTCTTTCTCATAGCAATGTTTCTCTCTCTCTCTCTCATCAATAAACATATCCTTGCCCTGGCTGATGTGGCTCAGTGAATGGAACACCGAACTGCAAACCGAAGGATTGCAGGTTCGATTCCCAGTCAGGGCACATGCCCGGGTTGTGGGCCAGGTCCCCAGTAGGGGGCACGTGAGGGGCAACCACACATTGATGTTTCTCTCCTACTCTTTCTCCTCCCTTCTCCTATCTCTAAAAATAAATAAATAAACTCTTTAAAAAAATAAACATATCCCTGGGTGAGGATTAAAAAAAACAAAACCAAACCTCATAGTGAGTTTCTGGCCTGGAGTAGGTGCCATTATAGTTATTGAAATGATGTCCCTATTGTGGTTTCAGTTTTCCCTAAAGACTAATTTTAATTCAGCTTAATGACTGGTGAGTGAAGGATGCTGGAGGTGTTGTTGAGGACTTGGATGTAATTTTTGCCTAAGGATGGTTAGTTATTGTTGCTGTATCTAATTCTAGAACTCCAAATTCCTTTATAGACTGAAGAAAGAAACCTTCCTTTTAGCTAGTTTGATTATTCTTAGTTAAAGGTGTATCTGCTGGAAAATTTTCTGTTTTTCAAAGTTTTATTTCAACCCCACACCCTTATTTAGTGGGCTGGGTTACGTAGAGATCCACTCTGAGTGCACAGTTTGGGTGGCTGAAACCCCGTAAAGTGACGCCAGCAGCTGAGTTTGAAGACAATAGATTGATTATTATCCTGAAGTGGAATTTGGCAACACACCGGCAGTCTGCCTTACCCTCCAAATATTTTGCTTTGCTCTGCAGAACTGACCTCACTGTTCATTTCAGTTGTGAGTGATTTGGAGGAAGAGCATTTTCACTGTTCTCCTTCTTCTCTTCGGATTTTAACAAAAACCAAAGCACTTGAGGATAATAAGGGCAAAGGTACATAGTAGCAATGCAGTCCTTGTGAAAGCTTTAAGCTGTGATTTACGGGACTTTCACACATAGAAAATAAGTGTCTATAATGCATATGACCAGCTGCGCCTCTAAATTAACTGTAAGGCCTGCATGGTCACACAGCATTCCCACGTGCTGTCCCTTTTCATGAAAACCAAGATAGGTTCACCGTAAGTAGCACCTTCTGATAGAATGAGTCTAAAAACTGAGTATTTGCACATTCATTTGGAACAATTTAAAAACCTTATTTATTCTTGAGTAAGCCAATACATTCATACTGTAAAATTTAAAAGGGAAAAATAGATCCCTAGGTCCTCTCTCTAGAGACAGCTAGTATTACCAGTTTCTTTTATATCCTTCCAGAGGTTATTTTTAAATACAATATGCTGGCCAAATATGAATATTGGTTGTTTTTTTCTTTTTCTTTTTTTTTAAAGGTAAGAGTTCCTTTGTTTTTTC
>PVKM010015921.1:0-27391 GCA_004027735.1 Carollia perspicillata | reverse complement strand
GTAGAGTAAATATAATCATGTTTAAGAGACCCTTTATATGTGCCGTTGGTTTTAGCTTTTAACTCTCTTGAGTATAGTTAGAGTTTCTAGATGCAAGAAGCTCTTCTTCATATCTGTACTGTATTTTTGTTGTTGTTTTGTTGCCTGAATTCTCTTTGGTTTCATGTTTAATTTGGGGGGCTGAAAGTACTTAAGTTTGAGTAGTGGAGAGTAGAGTTGGGTTAAATATCCCAGTTGATAACTTTATATATTTTTATATTCTAATAAAACTAGCTATAATGGCCCGATTGTCCATTTGAGATTTGTAGATGCTGCTTTCCGGGGGCCCTTCACTCCATGGCTGTCTGCGACCTTAGCCACTGAATCACGTAATCGTTTTTGGCCTCCTAAGTCGGTGATTCTGAGTGGGCAGAGTGGTAGTGTGATGTCATGTCTGGGGCATGAGCCTGTACCTTCCCCACACATAGGTCCCACCCTTCCTGGTCTAGGCAGCTCAGTACACGGTGCTTGGCCCATAGTGGGTGCTCAGTAAATTTAGTTGCTTTTCCTGTCCCTCTCTGGTTCTCCAATAGGAGTATCCAAATTCGGGAACGCCAGCAAAGGATCAGGTTCCGCAGTTAAAATCTATAATGAAAGCTGAGGCAGATGTGTGGGAAAGCAGTTCCAGGCCCTTTCATTAGTCGAGCAAAGATGCTTGCACTGGGTTTACAGCTAGGCTTCCTGTGCTCATGAATCGTAATATCTCTTATGGGACTGATGAGTTTTAACTTACTGCAACACTGATAAACTGTGTAATATTGTGACATTTGAAAGTACTCTCCATAAAACGTAGCTGGTGGGGGTGTGTATTTTGAGACACTTCGTATTCTCCCAAGGTTGTCTGGATTGTATTGCCCCCCACCCCCCCAAAAATGGCCAGAAGGAAGGTCCTCTGCATTATCTCCAAATTCCTAAGTAAGAAAAATAGCAAACTGTTGATAGTCTTAAACATTTATATTTTTTAAAATAAAAAGTGTCTTTCTTGCCTTTTCTCTTTCCCCTTTAAATCAAATTCCAACAAATAGATTACTTTTTTAAATTCAGATAAGAGCAGATTCCTATGCACTTGGAAAAAACTGTACTGAAAAATCTCTTACGCTTTGCCCAGTTTCCCCTCAACGGTGGCATTTTTTAAAACTATGCAGTACAGTCTCTCAAATAGGATACGTATGAATACAATCCACCCATCAGCTTCAGATTTTCCCAGTTTTACAGGTACTTGTTTGCGTGTGTGTGTTAAGTGCCACACAGCTTTACTACCTGTGTGGATTTGTGTGTCCACCACAAGAGTTACTTTACTCTCTTTTAAGACTTTAAGTTGCTTGAGAGTTGGGGCGTATCCCATGCCGACAGACATGAAGATGTGTCTTCTCTTCTAAATACACAAGAACTCTGCATGGCTGTAGGAGGGTGGAGAGGGGAAATCTGGCCCAAGGTTCCTGTCTGTGGCTATGCAGTAACTCTTTCACAGTCCCTCATTAGAACGGGCTGGCTGGCCAGGCAGAATCATAGGTGGGCTTGGCACACAGCTAACCGCTTGCCTGGAGTAACGCATGCTTTTGTATTGTGTTAAGAGTTCTGCCAATTTCAGAGACCAGGAAGCAAAGAGTTGGCCTAGGAGTGTGACACACCTGCTTTTCCTGAGGCCACATACAACAGGCTGATTGAGTACCTGTTTGCCCTCCTGGGATGTATTGAGACACGTCTCCAGAGTCCCGAAGGTGTGGAAAATACTCCCCCCACCCCCAGAAATTCATTTCACACAGACTTTAAGTGTCCGCCAGGACAGGTGTTTATTGGAGGAAATGTCCTGTTAGTTGCAGTCTGACTCTCCGGCCCAGTCTCTAGAATGAGGTCTAGTGACAGCCTATTCTGTTGAGACCTTTAGGAATATCCACATGTGAGAACGCTACAATGACATTAGGTTCCCCAATGTAAAAAAAAACTGCAACTATCTCACACACACGCAAACACCCCAAAACTGTGCTGGTGTGCAAACACTTGGCAGATTGTCAAGCTGCCTCACCAGCTAAGTATCTCAATTCTGAACTGTAGTCTGAGAAAAACTGGATTTGTAAATAGCTCAGACTGTGAATATTAAAATTTAAGGGTCACAAAGATTGACTGATTGGTTCATTAGATGACCAAAATTTATGATGATGATATTTGGGCATATTAACCAGTGAACAAAAAACTTGGAGATTTGATCACTATGAGATCCTTTTACAGAATAAGTTTAGTAAATGTATTGCCAACGTCCTATTGGTTTGTAAATCTCAACTATACCTTGGTATATAAAGCATTTCGTTTCCTCTTTGGACTAATACTTTTTCCAATTAGCACTTTAAAAATTCATGATTTATAAGTGACTTTTATTTTTGGTGGTGACAATTATTTAAACAAAAGCTTACTTTTAGTCAGCTGGGGACATTTTGAAAATCTTGGAAGTGCTTTACTTCCATAGCAAACTTCCTTGGGTCTTACTTGACCCAAATACATGCGGTCAGACTGCGGGGGTGGCCGTGGAAGTGGCCAAGGGAAACCTGCAGTCCTGCTTCCTGTGTCCCGCTGTCTGTTACTGAGGCCTTGTCTAAGCAATGCCAAAACTCTGATTTTGTAACTGTGAAAACGTTGATCGATTTGCTGTTTGATCTGTCCAACAATAACCCTAGACTTAGTTCAGAGGTCATGCAGTTGAATTCTCTTGCATTCTGCATGTGACAAAATGAAAACTGGGGGCAATGAAATGTGCCCAGCTCAAGGTCACACGACCTTGTTGGCTTGGATGAAAACCAGGCTCCCTGACTTCTAGTCCATTACTTTTCTGCTACAGGGAGCAGCTTCCTGTCACCCAACCAGTCTTTCCTTGCTTCGCCATTTGCAATGTTGACAGTTCTTCTGACGAACCTCGACCCTCAGGTCCTGTAAAACTTTCTTGGGGCAGCTCTAACAAACTTGGGTGCCTTACCACAGCAAGAACGTATCCTCTGATGATTTTGGAAACCAAAAATTCTAATCAAGGTGTAGGCAGGGCCATGCTCTCTCCAAAGGCCCAGGGGGAGTCTCCTCCATGCCTTTTCCTTGGCTTTTAGGTGTATCACTCCAATCCCTCCCTCTGTCATCAGATGACAGTCTTCTGGTGTGTCTGTGTGTCTCCTCTTTTAAAGGAACACCAGTTATATTTGGTTAGGGCCTACCCTAAGGACCTCATCTTAACTTGATTACATCTTCAAAGACTGTATTTCCAAATAAGGTCACATTCATAAATGCGCAGGGGATTAGACTTCAACATCGTTTTTGGGAACACAGTTCAACCCATAACAGGTCTCATTAGCTTCAAAACCATTTTTAGAACCAGTCAGGTATTTGTAACACAGAATGAGAACCTGCAATGAATTTCATTAAATGTAAAGCATCACATCCAACATTTGTAGTTTGTTACAATAACACATTGAAAAGATTTATAGACTGTTTTGGGTGTGATTTTTGGATTAATTCCCTGCTTTGAAACCATTTGTTGGGCCCCGTTTATTTAAAGGAGGGAATGAATAGACCTGAAAACACCTCATTTTCATTTTCATTTCAGTCTGGAATCCAGTAAAAAAAATTTTAGAGAATTGAAAACTGTTGCAGAACACCAACCAGCACTGTATTTTTTTTTTATCATTTTGATCTTCAGTTACTAGATACTTGTTTGCATGTGCTGCGCCGCTAGCTAAGATGAAAAAAATCTGAACGTAAGAACATTATTTGTAGTCATAAAGTCTAGAACAAAATATTTGCTATGTAATATTTAACAGTGTGTGCACAACTTTTAAGTATGATTTAAGAGATGGAAGTCCTTCTCTCGGCACTCTCTATGTTCGTTCGTTCTCCTAGTGGAGTATAATAATCTGTGCTTATAAACAGTCTTCTTGTCCTTGTTCTCTTTAATATTACTTAATCAGTTTTGGAGGAAATGTCCATATAACCTTAAGTTGTATCTTGAAAAAATACTTCTAAACCAAGTAATGGGAATGGATGCCGTGATTTTATTAACTTTTATATATGTGATTGCAAATCTCCCTTTAAATGAATGTCTTTTAGCTTCAAATACACTTCTTCCCATAAGGCTAGTCCCCATTTCCTATAACCTTACAGACCTAGGAGAACAATATTTTCCCTTCTGTCGTTTTGATAATTACGTCCTCTGTGCTCAGTGGTGGCCTATTAACTAACATGAATACCACGGGCTTGCATAATAGCCTCAAATTTCCATATATTGGAACTGTGAGAATTTTCTATAATGGTGCTTTAGCAATAATGATGGAGGTACAGGCATTTCCTGAGGATTAATGACCAGCTGGGAGGAATCAGTGGCCCTTGGCTCTGCCTCCCAGCCAGCCATTAATTCTAGGGAAATGTCTTTTGCTGAGGTCATTATTGCTCTTGCAAGCTTAAAATGGAAAAACATAATAGGTGTATGAGTTATTTTTATGGATTTTTGCAGTTTCCAATGGTATGGACTAATTCGAGAAAATGAATGCGTATACATACAGTAGTAGGTCAGATTGTTTGAATCATCCCTCAGTATTCCATATATTTTATGATTGACTTTACAGTTCTCTATCTTTCCTGCTTTAAAAAAGAAGAAGAAAATTTGATTCAGTAATTTCTGCATTGGTTCAAGGCTTACAAGTGTATTCAGTGACAGGTTTGGAAACACTGGTTTCTGTTATCAACTTCAAATAATATTCAGGTTTCACGTATGGTCTGGACAGAAAAAAAGTATGTTTATATTTTTGTAAAAATTCTTTTTCTGTTAGAATAAACTGTTATAAGAATTTTTTTTAAAACCCTATACTAATTTTCCTGTGGCTCTTTGATTTTGCTCTGTCCTGGAATATTGCCACCCCTGACTTGGGGATGTGGACCGCGCCATCCAGGCGTCGTCTTGTGGACCCTTTTTATCTGTAACACCAGTTAGTGACTCCACATTTATCAGGCTTCAGACATAGAAGCCAGGCTAGGTGGAGGATCTGAAAAATTACAGGACACAGATCTGCATCAAAAGAAATAGAAGAGTCAAGCTAAGAAGTCTCATTAGGTTCGGCCCTCACGTTCTGCTCCCATCTCTTCCTTGTTCACCACACTCACTCCAAGTAGTGGTTGGTCTTGGGCAGTTATTTTGCCATCATATGGTCTCGAGCCTGTTTTGTCCTAAGTCCTCAAGCGTCTGCAGCCTGCTTTCCCTTCCCCTTCCCCGTCCCTGGGCTTTTGACATCCGTGAAATGCTTAGACGCTGCTTTGCCTCTCAGACCTACTGCTCCCCTTTCTTTCCCTTTTGTAGAAAGCGTTAGGCTCCTCCCAGTTCTGGAGCAACGCCGCCCAGTGGAACTTTCTGCAGTAGCGGAAATAGTCTGTGTGTGTGCCATCCACGGTGGTAGCCACCAGCCACATGTAGATACCTGAACACTTAAAATGTGGTGAATATGATTGAAGAACTGAATGTTGGGTTTTATTTTATTTAATTAATTTGAATTTCAGTAGCTACAGGCGGCAAATGACATCTGTATTGCATGGCGCAGTCACCTATGGACCCATTTTGTCTCCACTGTCCCTTCGTGGCTGTCCTTTTGACCTTTGTAGTACTGTATGGTGACTCCCTCTGACTGCCACTTGCCTCTGGAGGAGACCTGAGTGCCCTTTAACTCAGCTCTTGCTATATTCTGCCTTTGGTCTTTTGCCTAATTCAACAGGACAGAAATCAAATAGCCGTTATATGCAAGCCACTGTGCTTGGTCCTGGAGGAAGTGCAGAGAAATCCTCAGAGAGCTTACAGAGTAGAAAGAACCAGGGTTTTTCCGTGGCCGTGAGTAGAAGGTCATGATTCAGCAATGGCTCAAATAAGCCAGGTGTGGGCTGTCCTGAGTTTAGGGATTTGAGTTGAGAGGTACTGTAAAAAATATGTGATTTTTATTTCTAAAGGAGCTAACTTGCAGACCATTTTTGAATGAGGTACTTTATATAGTATAAAAATATTATCTCTTAAAATTGCCACACTAGTACCCCATAATTAAGACAGTCATAGGTCATGGATCTGTCAGGACAGTCCCAGTTTGTGCCCGTTGTTCCCTTGTATCTGTTAGTAGCACCCCTTTTGCTCCAAAAGGGCCCTGCTTGGGGAAAATAAAGTTTGTGGTCACACTACCTATAGTCTGCCTAAAGTTTTCACGCACACACACCTTGCACCTCCCTTAATCTTGTTGCATTTGTGTTCTTAGGCCACTTCCAGCTTATTTTCTCAGGCCATTTTTCTATTAGGTCATTTCTTTGTTCAGAAACTGCCAACGGCTCTTCCTTCGTGACTGCGTAAATTATAAATTCTTCGGGTCCTATAAGTAGAATTAGTGTTCTGTGTACCATTTTCAGATGTATGCAAGCAAAACATATACCTAGGTAGCCTAGTATGTGAGCTTTCTATTCCATGTGGGACCAGCAATTTCTCACCGTCACTTTTACCTGGAATTTCTTTGTCCCATGTTCAACTGCTTAAAATCTTTAATCTTCAACATTCAGTTTAGACAGCACTCCTCTGACTGACTCCCCGAGTCAGAGCGGGGCTGTGGCATTTCTGCAACGTGAGAACACACATTAGTGATGCCTTGCTTATAGTATGCATCATATATTTTCCCTTGTCCTGGTAATTTTTGAACATTCCTTATCTTTATTTACCAGTTTTGTAAACTCCTGGAGAATCTAGGACAGGTACATAGTAGTTGCTTAACACACGTATTTGTCAAATGAAGAAAAAAAAGTATATGGCTAGTCTACTTAGGTCATTCCCACAAGATGATTTCTTAAAACTGTAATTGGAAGCTTTTTTTAAAAAAAGTATTTCCACAGTATTATGTCACTAATTACTGTACCCAGAGGAATTACTGCTTCTGCTAATCTCTTGGATCCAATACTTAGAGACATAAATATAAGTGACATTAGTCCTGCTACCGCATTCAACAAGATTACAAAATAGAAAGTACACTTAGAAGCGGATGTTGGAAAAATGCTTTCACAGATAACAAAATGTAGACTATGTTGCTGGGATTAGCTCAGGGACACCGCCCGAAGTGAAG
The DNA here is from genome assembly GCA_004027735.1 of Carollia perspicillata. Taxonomy (NCBI): domain Eukaryota; kingdom Metazoa; phylum Chordata; class Mammalia; order Chiroptera; family Phyllostomidae; genus Carollia; species Carollia perspicillata. Next base: position 20,240 of record PVKM010015921.1, on the reverse strand, counting down.
TTACTGGTGTGGTATTGACAGTATGCTGGCATGTGCTTCTGCACAGTTGGAAAGAGTTGTGTCTATTTCGGGGACTTTTTCCTCCAACTTTAAAAAAAAAGCAATGTGTCTGACTGATTTTTAAAAAGCATATTCCAAGAAACAACACTTGCTAATTGGGATGGAAAAAACAGAGTTCACATACAAGGCAAAACTTGTATGTGAGTGTATTTCTTAATTTTTAATTATCTTTCTATGTATGTGGATCACTGTGCATGGAGTTCAGGAAATAAATTAGTTTTCCTTTTCTCAATATTGCATCAACAATTTCATCTTTTTTTAGGTTATGTCAACTTCTCTTAAATTGGTAAAAGCCTAAACACTCTATATATTTAATTTAAGTACCTTGTATGTTTGTGGTAAACAAAATGACATAATATCAAGGTAAATTCAGAAAATCAATATTGCAACTATTTTCCAATAAACTATATTTTAAATTTGAATATACCAATGTATATTTTTTTGAAAAAAATCAACTAATGCACAGGCCTGTTCCTAATTCCACAGCGTAACTTTAGATTTTAAAAGGGTGGTAACGAAAGAGTAAGGATTGGATGTGTTTACTTTTTCTCAGAAGCCCACAACAGCAAACTCCCCAGAACACACACACACACACACACACACACACACACCCCAAAACCAGAAAATGGCTCTTTCCCTACCTACTTCTCTCCCTGCTTCCTACCGTCAGTATCATTGCCACAACTACCAACAGGCTTAAATATTTTAAGTTTTTTTAATTTTTTATTTATTTTATTTTTAGAGAGGGCAGGGGAGGGAGAAAGAGAAGGAGAGAAACATCAGTGTGTGGTTGCCTCTGGAGTGCTCCCTATTGGGGAATTGGCCCACAACCCAGGCATGTGTCCTGACCAGGAATCAAACCAGCGACGCTTTGGTTTGTAGACTAGCACTCAATCCACTGAGCTACAGCAGCCAGGGTTATTTTAAGTATTTTTACATATTTGTGTTGCTTAGGAATGGAGGAAAAACTAAATATGAATGAAAGCATATTAAAAGACTATTTAAGAACAATTAATTTGCTTGGTTGTATACAAGTGGAAGCCAGTTGTTAGAAATTTCTTGTACTTCAAATATTTAAAAAGTGGTGTCGGGGTCCAGAAGCATGAATCACTCCGAGGATGGCCATGTTGTCAACTAAGAGAAAAACCAGGAAGAAGAAGATGGGTTTAGAGTCGCAGGTGGAAAGGAAACCCTCGCGTTCTTAGTCATGTATGAATGAAGTTTAGGAGAAGGGGCTTACCTGCCGGTAAGGATGTGGCAGCATTGGTGGCAGTAGTTGCAGCCATGGCTGTGGATTGAAGATCTCAAGAAAATGTGGAAAACGGAAAAGTGATTCAAAAAGTTGGGAAGAAAATATGGGGATCATTGCATACAAGATAAACTAGGAGGTCAGCTGCCAGCAATGGTATGTGGACCCGTGGTCCTCACTGCCTCCTCCCCCAGCTGTCCCACCATACAAAGAACCTACGTATGGGTCCCCTGCCATTTCTGCGTGCGTGCTCAGCTCCTGATGATTGGCGTGGTTTTGACTTCTCGCTGGGCCAGGCTCACCACTGAGGCACGCCATGGACAGCAGTGAACCCTAAACCCTGGCCATGCTATCAGCACTCAAGGAGAGCAGGGAAATGAAACCAAGGAGAGTCCTTTCTGGGCCAGATCATTAGCTCATATCAAGTGACATCCTGTCTCCCATCTGAAAAAGTTAAAGTTTTGTTGTGTGATTGCTCTACAAAATGGAGCTTTTCTGTTGGTTTCCTGAAACTGTTCAGCAAAATAGGACACAAGTGCAAGGCCTGTTCCCAGCAATTGGCTGCACCTTCCTTTCTGAGGAACAAAGTGAACATCTGTAATGAAGGGTGAAATGTCCCTGGTGTGTTTAAACTGACAACCTTGACTTCAAGGATCATTAAATTTCAAAGACAAAAAAAAAAATCAAGGTGATATTCATTGCATGGATCAAATGATGAGGAAATGAGGAGTAATTTGAGATTCATTCACAAGAAAAAGCCTGAAAGGTTTTCACATGAATAGGGCCATGAGAGTCGGGAACTCCAGGCTCCGTGCCCAGCTTGTCCTCTCTGACGTGCTAGGGGACTTGGTCTTCAGGCCACTGCAGGTGCCACCTCCACATCGAGCAGGCAGGATGAAGTTTTCAAACCTTTTGAATGGTATGGTGTCTCTCGGTAGGCTGGCTGGGCACAGGATTTGTACTTGTGCCTGATTTTGGCTAAGCAGTTTTTGTAATCCAATAAAAATGCTGCATTCTATAAAGCTGATTGCAGAACAAACTCAAACATCTCCAGATGAAAAATGGGACGGGCAGATCCACTGAAGGGAAGGAACATGTTGTTTCCCGAGTCATGGCTCTGCCCTCTTAGAATAGTTCCATGAATGATACGTATGCGCAGTAAACTTTTATGACCATATTTAGGTCCAAGCAGCATGTGGGATTTTGTGCTAGTAGTTGCTGATGAGTACAACAAATAGGAATCCTTTATGTCTACCGTATCCGTAGCAACTAACCCGGCCCATTTCCATGGTGCTGATTAGCTTCCAACCTGCTGGCCACGCTTAGGCATCATGGGATCCAGGATTCGTAATTCATATAACACCCCAGAGACATGGGTGAGTGCTTGTCAGAAAAGCAAACTTAAGTGAGGGATTTTAAGAGATCTGAAGAATGCCACAAAGTACCCGAGATGATCATTTTTGACTCACCTGTTAATTTAACTCAACAGCGTTATAAAGTTATATCGCCAAAATCTGCATTATAAGTATTAGGGCAATACCAGTGTTTTCTTGCACCTCTTTGAAATATTCTGTTACTGACTCCATCATTGGCTGTTTTGTAGGTAGCACACATTCACCTTGCAATGTGGCAGAGCTTGCACAATTTCCTGTTAATGTTCATGATCTTTTAAATACAGAGAAATATTTAACATACTAGAAAAATGGTTTAAATTAATGGTGTTAACACTGTAATGTTAATATGTCTTTGTTTTTCCTAGGGCACACTACAAATGATTTTGTAGTATTTTCCTTTAGTTTGTATGTACAATGTCCACTTGAACAACAGCATAATATTGTCGTTGGCCTGTATTTGTTAGCTTACTTAACTGCAATGAGAAATATTGTGATCCATTTTACTCACTTCTGCTCTTTTGCACATTAGTGTATTTTTGTTTGATTGCACGGGGGTGAATATTTTACACTGTATGTTTACAGGTAGAAATGAAAACACTTTAATATATATGCACTGAAAATATTATAGCTGCTGTTTAAAAAATTGTTATATTTAAACCTAAATTAGTCCTCACACTTTCTAAGCTTTTCATATTTGAATGGAATGCACCAGAGGGACACTTTTCCATTTCTCCACTCTCAAGATGGGAAGACACTTGTTCTAAGCATCTGCGTTCTCACCTGTTTTTCACTGATATTCAGCTATTGTTCCCAGCTACAGTGATGGAGCAAACTCTAGGGATCACACCAAATATGTAATTTCTATGTGTCCAAGGTGGGCAGGCCTATATTTTGGAGAGAAAACCAGTTCACAGACACAGGAGAAAGAATGGAAACTGAGAATTACCCCTAAGGAGACATCTGTTTTTTTGACTCAGCTAACGTTTATCATACCCATGCTAATGCTAGGCACTGTGCTAGATATTGGAGATGGTTTAAGTCCCCTGCTCTCATCCATCTTACATTCTAAAGAGGAATTAGGAAAAATGGTCTTGTTGCTGAAAAATGAAGATGATCATTTCCATCAGTGATAAGTTATGAATTAAAATGAACCAAGTGAATGCGATGTCGAGTACCGGAGTGGGAGAGATGCTTTACATTGGACAGTCTGGGTGGGCATCACGGAGGAAGTGCCGTGTGAATTTAGCTCCCTGAATGGCAAGAAGGTAGATCTGTGGCTGATATTACAGCAGATGGGAGGAGGGAGTTAGGAGAGGCTAACTGAGCATTCAACTTTATTTGTCTTATCTCCTGGGTAAGGAAGAATGTGACTGGATATGTTGCAAGTATCAGAAAAGGCAAATGATAGGCAAGAGAACTCATTATATCTATTCTTCTTGTGATGCCTATATGCCTATTTGTAAGCTTCAAATCTTACAAATAAATATTTGCTCTGCCTTTTTAGGTCACCTTTTATTCATTAGCACAGATGTAAGAAAGCCATCAGAGTAGTCATTAATGAGAATGGTGGTTCTTCTTTTTAACAGTGCTAATGTAGGAAAAATAACTGGCATGTAGCCGAGATGTAGCCAACTTGCAACAACACTGCTTGGCGTTGTGCCCTCTTGACTCACCTGAGTCAAATTGTTGTTTCTGCCTCTGCTTTCCCTGTAGAGATGAGAGAGAGAGAGAGAGAGAGAGAGAGAGAGACAGAGAGACAGAGAGACAGAGAGAGCGTGAGCATGTGAGCTCATGAGGGAAGAGAGATTAGTTCTGATTTTCTGGTTTCAAAACACTGTAGAAAATATAGTAAAGTAGAAACAAAATTTGTGAAGAAAGAGATGGAAAGAGATGCATGAGCCTCCTTATTTGTGAATGACATTACTAATTCATGTAACAAAAAATGTTGCCACTGAATCGTGGACCTGCCCTTGTTAACTGCTGCTCCTGGAAGTAGTTAATGGCACGAACTCTGTAGCAGCAGCCACTTGTCCTGTTGTTTGGATGAGCAGATGTCTAGCCCACTGAGGCCCTGAATTCTGACTCTTTGCTCTGTTGAGAACCTCTTTGTTTTTGCATTCAAAGGCAGCTTGACAGTTTGGAGACCTTCTCAGGAAGGGGAACCTCTGGAACTTAATCTGTCATGGGGAGAGCCAGGAACCAGCACACTTGGAATGGTATCTGAGCGAGAGGACGCAGAGTTGGCTGGCCTGCTCTCCCTTAGTGAGCATTTATTTTGTTTAAGCGACAGAACTAATTATTGTGAAAGGACACAAAGGAAAGGGAAAACCAAAACCCTATCCTCATGATACTGACAAATCAGTTGGACTGAGCACACAGGAATCAACTAAAACACACTTCCGCCGAGTTCCAACTGTGTAAAAGTGGAGGATATGAGTCTCGTGGGGAATGTGGAGTTGAGGCATGACCGATTGATTAGTCAGTACGTAAGTGCCGGCAGAAGGAGCGTCTTGGGTGATGTTTTGAAGGAAGTGAAGGAAAGATTTGGGTTCATATACATAAAGCTTGTCATCTGAACAAGGCTGGAAGCACCTAGGGGGCGAGGAGGTGGCTTCTCTTCCTTAGACATTTCCTGAAGCACCATTGTCACTCTGCAGCGTATTTGCCAAGAGCTTGAGTGACAGGACTGGGGCACCATGTTGCTAAATGGAGGAAGGATTGGCCTTCCACTCTGCCACTGATAGGCCACCCTAGTTGTGGTTAAATTACAGAATGGAAACAGCTGTCACAGGCACCTGTAGACCTGTCCCTTTTGTCTTTCGATGTCCACTCACTTTTGAGCTCTTTCTCCCTCCAACATTGCTCACAAAGGAATCTGGCCATCAGAAAGGGAACAAATATCCAGTCCCCTTGTGCACAGGCCTCACTGAAAGGAGAGAAACTGTTGAATGTCACTGGAAATGTAAGGCTCTCTTGTGACTGTAAAGTCTCGGGGGAAAACTAGTGGTTAAATTACTAAGTTTTTTGAGTCCCTAGCTTTTTTACACTTGCAGTGCAGATAAGGGCCTGATCTTGCAATATCGGATTTCTGGCTTTGTTCTGGCTTTGGGCTTTTTTTTTTTCAAAATGCCATTTTCATTTGTTCTGAGAGTTTAGAATGTGTCAAAGTGCTTCTCTGAGTGGTAGGTGGTTTCATAGAGCACACCGAAAATGAAAACTCAGTTTCTTCCTGGGGCAGTCTGCTACCATCAGGGAGGAGTTGGATTAGTCTCTGGTCTTGCCTGTTTCCGAATGTGGAACAGGAACGGGAGAACTGAGGCAATGAGTCATCTCATTTGGACCCAAAGCACCATTCATTTACCTTGAATGTGGAGAAAAACTGAAGCAAAAATTCTCTGCTATTTTGTCCATGGTTCTTGTCCAATTCAGTATATCCTCAGAGATGGTTTAGGGAATGGTGATTTGGCAGAAAAACCCAGGTAGTATCATCAGTCAGTCTTGCTTGTTCTCATCTAACTCTGTTACCTAAATCTTCATCAGGGTCAATGGGAATGCTAGCATCAGTCTTAGTAAATTACCAGCTAGGTGATTAATGATTTTTATTGGTTATTTTTGATACAGTAATGGAATTGTGGTGTTTTGAAATTGAAAAGTAAATTAAGGATTTGTGCTCAAATCCAAATTATGGACACTATCATACTAAAAATACTAGTGCTGCCCCAAACCACCAACATATTATGAACACGTGAGTCTATTAGATTACTATTGACTTTCTGTGACATATTTTAAGAGACAAACATTGGTAAGCTGCTGTATCTCCTCAATCAAAGAGACAGAAACCTGTGCGAAACATTCAGTTGATGGAATGGTTAGCTAGAATGAATCTAGGCACTGTTTTCTACGGATCCTACTCACTCAACGGAATACCAAATAGACGTTGATTCATTGTTGTGTGGAGTTCCCTGGACCATTTTAGTTTGGATACACATCATTTGAAATACAGTATCGTGACCACCATCATCATGTACATATATAACTTAAAGCAAGGCAGGGGAAGGAATATAGCAGGTCACAGGGCAACTCAGAAAGATGACAGCGACGATTAGGAAGTGAAACACAATGGTTGTATTTCAGGGGTCCTATCCAGCCGATGGTGGTTATTATAGCTCTTCATGTTCCACCTTACAGGCTGATGGGTCCTCAAGTCTGATCTGTCACTGTGGTCTACACTCCCCTCTAGCTATCTGCTGAGGTCATCAGGGAGAAGTCAAAGAGAGCGCTTTCAGTAGGTAATTCCTCAGAGATCGTAGTAAACTACCCTCATTGTACTGGCCCTTCCCCATGAATGGACTAGAGATTGCTACTCTATTTATGTAAATACAGTTGACATTTTATTCTAGTATACAGTATTTTGAGCATCATTTCTCAATGTAGGTAATATAAATGGGGCAGCTAAACACAGTCATGCTTAATATTCATAAATCAATAATTATTAAATGCCTACAAAGTACCAGGTATTTTTATAGAGGCCTCAGAATAAACCTTCAAGGCCTACTTGATTGGCACAATTTTATAAATGGAAACAAAGTCTCAGAAACTTGAAGTAACTGGCACAGATACATAGAGAGTAATAAAACTGAGTCTGGAACCCAGGTCTGTCATACGCCAAAGCCCATGATTTTTCTGTGCCATGAGACCAATCCAATTAGAAAGGTTACAGAAATCTTAGTTCTTCAGTCCCTTTGACACTTAGCTTTGGGATTAAAGTCAGTGGCTATGCTTTACAAAAACATAATGTTCAATATTCCAATCATATGTAACAGACATTTATTAAGCACTTAACATAATAGATTTATGTGTAAGTACATAAAATGCGGTTCTTAGCTTTAAGAACTTACAGTCTAAGGGTAGATATACATACATATGAAACTTCTGTTCATTTTAAACCCCGATTGTAAAACTTATCTTGTTTTAGTATTTAATCATCATAAGAGCTTATACAGTAGGTATTTTATAAATATTTTGCCAAGTATAAATCATGAGGCCTTTATTCCGACTAGGTAAAGTCAGGGAAACTCAGTGAAGAAGGTGAATGGCACTTCAGCTGAACCCTAAAGGATGGATGGGATTTTAATAGGACAGCTGGAAGGGGAAGTTGCTGGAGAGAGTCCGCCACGTTGTGTGAAAAGCGGGAGCAAGTCGGTGAGGCAGTGAATGCAGGCTGTGTTCACATAAGAGCAGCAGGTTTGGTTTGCATAGTGTAGATGAGGGCCCTCGCATGGGGACGAGGCGGATATGGACGGTGAGCCTGAACAATAGGAGATGCCAGGCTTCGAGGACCATGCACGGCATGCCTAAGGAGATTGGGCACCATAGGAAAAGGGAACATACTTCTGTGTAGGAAAACGATCAGATCTGATTTGATTTATAAAAAATACGAGCTCGCTCAGATGCCTGCATCACTAGCCATAGGCAGACTCGTAACAGATGCATTAGACTTATAGTCATGCACTGCCTGATGACATTTTGGTCAATAGTGGGTCACATAGATGACGGTGGTTCCATTAGGTTTTAACACAGCTTCATTTCCCGTAAGAAATGGGAGGATATATGGTTCAGGAGAAATTTTTTTTCTCTGATGGGAGCAGTATCTCTGGGGCAATAGATTTGCTTTTCCCTCGCAGCGCCTCGATTTTGCATGCACAGACTACATCCCAGGCAGTCAGCTACTGACCTGTTTCAGCGCAGAGGAGCCTGTGCCTCCAGCACTGCCTATTCAGAGGGTGCTACGGCCCTCCCGGATCCGGCTCGATGGGCTTCAGAGTATGCCGCTGTAAATGATTTCTTGATCCTATACAAGGACACTCACTGGTCCACAGGAACTACGTTAACAAGTATGAAGTGCCACTGCCAATGTAGTGGAAGCTTTCCGTGGTAGTGTGGACCCAGCCTGCCCCTGTACTTGGGAAATATTTTCAGGTTGCAATTATGTGAAGCAGATAAGTTTTATTTCTTTCATCCGTGCAATGCCACAGCCTCTTCTGCCAGATAGGGTCAGTGGAACCAAAAACAAATTTCCAAGTCAAAATATTCAGTCCTCAGTTCTACACCCTATCCATGTTAAATACCCTGAAAAAAAAAAGAATACAATGAAGTTCTCTGACTTGACCACCGCTCCAACATGCAAGAGCCAAAAGCACATGGCCATTATGATCCCCTGTGTTTCTTTCTCTCTTCCTCTTGGTTTCTTATTCCTGATGATCTCAGGCCACCCTCACTCCCTCCTGACAGTCATTATAATGGTGGTCTACCCCTTACCCAGCCAATGTTTTAATATTTCCAATCAGTCCAGCACTGACAGCTTGGATGTTCTCTTTCTGACCCTGTTGGAAAGAAGCAGGGCCGAGGCTTACAGGGCAGTGTTCACACAGTCTGCGGTGGTGTGCATGGATGTCCTGGGCCTTCACACTCACTCCTCATTTTCTGACTCACCCAGAGCAACTTCCAGCCAGGGTCCATCCGTGGTAAGTGCCCTGCACAGATGTATGATTTTTTCTCTTATACTATGTTTTTACTGTCCATTTCAATGGTTAGACACACAAATACTTATTATTGTGTTACAGTTGCCTATAGTATTTAGTAACTCAACATGCTGTTACAGGTTTGTAGCCAAGAAACAAGAAGCTGTACCACATAGCCTAGGTGTGTAGTAGCTGTACCATCTAGGTTTATATTGGTGTACTCTGTGATGTTTGTACAGGGATGAAATCGCCTAATGATGCATTTCTCAGGACGTATTCCCACCATTAAGCAATACGTGACTGACTATATTTGCTATAATAATTTTCTTCTTTAAAACAGTTTTTAAAATAGATATCTATAATATAGTTAATTAGCACTTTATAAGATGATTTCTATCCTTTCTTAATACCAGGGGCTGGTAATCATCACATGTTTTGATTTAACTTGAAAGTGAAAAGATTTACTTCCTTCTAGCAATCTAGTCTAAATGTTAGTAGCCTGAGAACTCTCCCTTTAATGTTATTCACTTGCACTGAAATTGTACCAGTAGCTCAGTGCATCAGTCTGTTGTCTCAAGTAGATGTAGACTTCTGGGGGATATGGGCCTCATTTTCACTTTTTTCACTACCTCCCACAGCACTGCAGAAATCGTTACTTCGTGACTACTTGTCAAATGGATGAAGAATTGAATGGATAGCCTTAGGTTAACTATAACTTTCACTCTCATTATCCTGGTGAGTGATCAGTGTCCAGGGTCACAGTGAGACTTCGGAAGAACCACGTTTCTGTAAATTGCCAAATATATAAACTTCATGGTCTCTACAGGTCAGTCAGTGGGTTTCACACCCACAAATTCGAAATAGTGAGTCTGGCTGATGGAAGAAGTTGAACGGGATGAGGCTCTTCTAGCGGAAGAGTCAGCGAACTTCGGCCCGCAGGCCGGACGCAGCCCATCACCTGGTTTTGTATGACTGGCAATCTGAGCAGCTTATACATTTTTTTTAAGTGGTGGAAAAAATCAAGAGAACAGTAAACTTCGGTGACATGTAAAACTGATATGAGCTACAAAATTCAGTACACATAAATAAAGTGTCGCTGCGGCACAGCCACGCTTCTTCCTGGGCTGTCCTCGGCTGCTTTCACACCACAGTGGCAGAGCTGAACAGTTGCCACAGAGGCCACCTGGCCTGCAGAGTCTAAACTATTTGCTATCTGGCCCTTTACAGAAAAAGTTTGCTGATCCCTGCTCAAGTATGGCTTTCTGGCCCTTTTAATTTCTTTATATTCATTTCTTCCTTTAGTGTGCAAATGGAAAATGAATTTAAGTTCATTAATAGAAGCAAGCAACCTTTAGCTTTGCCTCCAGATGTTATTTTTTCCTTCTCTTGAGAATCTTGAGTGTTCTGTATCTAGATTCTCAAAGCTAAAGAATAATGAGGTAGAGTATGTTTTATCCATTACCATATCCCTTTACTATGGGGATCCTAAAAGTGTGGTTTTCCCTTTAGGTTAGAGAGCTACATTCCTTTTCTAGTCACACTCCATTTTTAGTTCACACTCCGGCTGTCAGCCCCACAGCACAATGCCAAATGAGCTTCTTAGGATCTCTTAAAAATCTCTTCCGGTTTGGTTTCTGTCCATATCCTACTCAGGTAGTTTTCCTCAGAAAGGCTCAGGAATAGTGGAATCAAGCACTGTTCCTTTGGTGATGAGCAGTGTATTTAACTTCTGCTTGGTGTCCTAATGTTCCAGTAACCTGCTGGTTGCCTCCTGTGTTCTGCAGCTTTGTCTGCGCATGGCAGCATCATGGTTCTTTTGGGCGTAGGGCTCTTTCAGCATAGCAAAAGGGGGGTCAGACACGCTGTTGTTCGTAGGCCGAAGCCATTCCGATGTGACAGAAAGGCAACTGGATGCGAAGTGAAAAATATCCTCACCTTTTCATGTCATTTATTCACTCGTGAACCCATTGTAACCGGGCCTCCAAACCCTTCCTCCCACGGAAAGTACTCTGAATAAGGTCACCAATGACTTCTTAACCTTCCAATGCAAGGGACATTTCTCAGTCATCATGCTGATGTCTATTCTGAAATATCGGACACTCTGACCACTCTTCCCTATTTCAAACTCTTCCTCCTTGGATCCAAAATCAGTCCTGGTGTTTCCTTTCTTACCTGAAAGCTCCTTGTATCTGGTAGGCTCTTCCCTTTTCTACCTGCCCTTTCCACATTGTGCCTCTCCAGGGTCACAACGGAGGGCCTCTATATTTCACTCCATGTGTCCATAACTGAGTAAGCTCAGGACGATCTACATTTTATTGACTATCTACATTTCAGTGACTGTGTTTTTAGTGTACTTGAGAACACCGTAATTCCCTCGATCCTTCTTAACTCCCTTCTTTCTCCATTTTCAACACTCAACAATTTGTTTTTTCATCTGTCATTTATTGCTCCATGTGTTTTGAGTTTTCTTTTCCTCTATTCCCACCGCTACTTCCTCTTCACAGGTCCTTATCATCCCCTCCTGAACTATTTGCCCAAGTCTCCTGCTATTTTCTCTATTGTTTCTAGTCATCTCTCTTTGACCACCCCCAATATTACAGCAAGTGCTATATGTTCAAGACAGAAGCCTTATCACTCTCCTGCCAAAAGCCTTTAGTGTCAACCAGTTACTGAAGTGGTAAAGTCCAAATTTTCTTATGTTGATTATAACATTCGGCCTTGCCTGCTATCACTTGTCAGTTGTAGTCTTTACTTCATGAATGCAGAAAGACCAGTTTTTCTAAAACCTACAGACCTCTGCTCTAATCGCCATATTCTTTACCTGTATCTCCTTCTGTACAAATCTCAACACTTCTCCCAAGCCCCAGTTCAGAGGTGGTACCCCCTCCCAAAATTAGTCCCCTGTTCTCTTTGCCATCACAGGAGTTTGCACAACCCTCCAGGAGAGCACATTTTCCAGTGTACGATAATTGTTGACATGTTTTTCACACAGCAGACCATGTCTTTTTCCTCTTTGTATCTTCAGTGCAAGCTCAGTATTTATCTTAGCAAAAGTATCCAAGGAATGGATGTGTCCCAGCTATATGCCTGTACCTACACCAGGAGCCCCCTAGGTTCCATCACAAGTCATGTTACCAATGGGCGGTGCTGGGAACACCCAGTAGGGATACTATTGGCAGAAAAGTTTCATTCTCTTCTCTTGATATTGTATTTAGGCCAAGGGTATGTGGCTACAAATAGTCACTCATGAAGTCAGATGTGGAAGGAGGAGTATTTATTTTAATAGAGTGGCAGAGAAGAGACTTCCAAATGTCCCTGTTACTAAGGGGCATATATTAGAGGTAAAGTTTAATTTCCCATATTAATACTAAGGGGGCTGGGAAGGGAGCCAGTGTTTTAAGTCATATAAAGAACTTACATATGTGTAATGTGAAGTATATGTATTTTAATGTGACCACTACCATATTACTCTCTCTGTTTTTTTTAAATATTCATCCTTAGAAAATTATCATTTTAAGGCCAACAATAAAGACAGGGACTGAGCAGGACACCATGGAGTTTAACATACAGTCCGTGCCTTACGGAACTGAAAAATCACAAGCACAAGAAGATAGGTAACAATATAAGGCATTTTGAGGTATGCCAGTTATAGCAAATCATAAGTGAGATTCCATTTTGTACCTTTCTTTACCTTACTAAAGTGTTTGAACACACGCTGGGTGTTCAGTAAGTATTTGCTGAATGAAGGAAGTGGCAATGGAACCGAGGCCCACTTGTAGCAATTATTCAATTGTTCTTTCCTACCTATGTGCATTAAAATGGAGTTAGATCTTGGTCTATATTTATTGACACCAACAAACTATGAATACGAGTGAGGATTTATCTTTAATACTTTCCTAGATTTTATTTGTTATCTATTAAGGTAAAGCTTATTTTTATTTTTTCAAATTTAAAGTCAAAATGAATATATAACTAGTAAAATATATAAAATATATAAGTAATAAATATGTTAAAATGTGTGTACTTTAAAGCTATGTAAAATCTGCTGCTTAGTTGAAGGCTTTGCCAGTGTTGCTCAAACCCATTGGGTAAAACTCTTTATGATCTGAGTCAGGTACTCAGGAAATTTTAACCATCTTCTTTGAATAGAAACAAATTGCTTTCATACAACAAAGCCTACGTTTGCAGTAAGAAGGAAGCCATCTAAAGATGTGGTTCCTTCTAGAAGTTGCTTTAGAGTCTTTTTCAGAAGGAGGTGTAGGTGATTCCAGAGGCTTCTCTAGCTTCATTGTAGTGGAGTACAGATGACCCGTGCCTATTGTTCTTTGCATCTATTTATAATACACGCCAGACTGCCAAGGTTTACCCACAGAACTTCCTTAAAGCTTAGCAAGATATCTTTTTTTAACAAAAGAATGGATTATCATGGTTCCAATTCATCTGTTTTTCTGTATATATGTATAGTACTAATTTCACAAGTTTGCTTAAAAGTATCAGAAGATTTTAAACAGTTGTCTCTGATGTCCTCCTCTTTTTGCGCTTTCCAGTTTGGAGCTCCATCTCAGGAAAATAGAGTCACATTTTGAAGCGGGTGCAGCTCTTTCTACAGGTTTTTCTGGTGCAAGAAAATTAGAATCTCACAAATCTGCATGTACTTACTTTGTCTTCTCCCTTTATTCAACCAGATAGTTTTTATTCCCCCAGTCATTTTCTTGTAGAATTATCATGTTCCTTGATGCTGTGGCCATAGTGAGTTTTGTGTTTTTCAAAACCACATACATGTAAAAGTAAAAGAAGTGTTTATATTTAAATAGAGTTAATACAATAGGCAATTCTTAAAAAGTAGTCACAAATTGAATGTTTACTCATCTTAGAAAATACCATTGCAGTAGCCCAGTACCTACTTTCTTCAGTTGACTTATTGGCAGCCATGCCAGGTGCACTTCAGTTAATGGACAGCTGTGTCTTAAATGAGTAGATGGTATTATTCAGGGTTGACCAGTGTACATGTACTAGAAGAACTTGTCACTTATAACAACCTTAGATTATTATTTCAAACATCATAGTGTAAATAATCCTTTATTCTGATTTTTATATATTTAGTTTTTATTTTTAATACCACGGCCAAGGGGGTGGAGGTCAGGGGTGGAGAGATGGAGCAAAAAGGAAAAAAAGACTCATGGACATGGACAACAGTGTGGTGATTATGGGGTGGGGGGCGTGTAAGGGGACTAAAAGTAATGAAAAAATACCATAAATTTTAGAAAGAAGTAAACTTCCTATGAATTTGAACTACCAATTTGGTGGATGTTACTTTCTTTTTAAATGTGTCTTCTCTCTGAATTATTTTTACCATCCTAAGAGAATGAGCAAGGTTAGTTGTAGATAATGAGCTCATTTCTGCTACCCTAGCTATTTTTAGAATCTTTGATTTAAAAAAAAAAAGTGGTCGGAGGGAAGAAATGAATCTGTATTCAACTAGGCTGGCCCTGGTCTCCATTAGCGTGGGCACTGGTGAGTTTATTCTCTTTAGTATTTGTCTCTGGTTTTCAATAAAATGGTTTCTTTGGAAGTTCTTTCTTCCCCTTCTGAACTTGTTATATAAGAATGCAGTAGTTATAGTTCAGCCTGTCATATGAATGCATGTTTATAAATTATTTACTTGGCTGTTCTGGTCTGTTAGTTAAATATGTATTTAAGACATTTCTTGAAAAAATAGAAGTTCTGTATTGTGTTTTTCACAGAATGGATTCAAAGCTGCTGCAAATTTAGTCACTCATTTGTAATTAAATATTTTCAAGAGTTTCTGCACTAGGAGTTTATACTTTGTACTCATGCCCAAATCATGGTGTGAAGTATAAATCAGTCAGATATATTAAAACAGTGATGGAAGATCCTTATTTGGTATCTCTACATTTGCCAATAAGTTACTTGGAATAAGACAATGTTAACTGCTCTCATTCCCCTCCTAGTTTTAGTATGTGTCCAACTATATATCCAACTTTTCTTTTAAGAAAGCCACATCCGAGGAACCCAGAAAGGAATTCCAAACTGGTAATTCTCAGTTTCTCTTGGTATCATTTATAAAGCAGACAAAACAATTTCTTGCATTCAATTTTTGAAAACCATAAAATCATCTCACTACTTAAGCCCAAACTTTCTAAATCAATTTTTGACCTAAGGACAAATACTTTTGCTATTTATAACCCATTGAAATTAGTGTTTCAAGTAGAACTTTCCAGACAGCCTTCAACAAAGCCTTGTCAACACATATCCCTAAAGCACATGAATTATATTGTGCTCCACTATGAGCAATATTTGTCACAGAAGGAAAAGAACCTAATCCTTGAGCAGGCCAGTCTGTTGGTGGGAGGGTGACAGGTGCAGTTGAGTGAGGGTGGGTGTGGGGTGCATCAGTTTGAGGGTTCAGGGAGCCGACATTCTGGGCTCTGGTCGCAGGGCCCATTCTTTGCAACTCTGGTTTGTGAAGTGATTTATGGGAGCTGCAGCCCATGGGCCATACATCACCTTCCTGGTTGGCTTTGTTGACACCTTGTCACATTCTTGCAGGGTTTGAGGAATTCATTGTTCTTGTTTGAACTGATAAGAACAAAAAAAAAGGGGGAAAGAAAAGAAAGGTTTTCTCACTGAGACCTTGGGAAAGGCGGAGGGAGTGGAATGTTGACATGGAGCGGCAGGGCTGCACTTTCCCAAGCAACGCAGCCCTTGCGTCGGCCGCCTTCCTCAGGGACGCCTGCCCTAAGGTGTGCCAGCGGCAGCTTTATTTGTCCTCTGAAAGTAGTTTTCTGGTTGCGAGGTGTTGGCGCTGTGGAGAGGGGCTTCGGGAGGCGGAAAGGAGGGAGTTTTCCTTCAAGAAGCGGGAGATAGAATGGCTGAGAGGAGATTCCAGTGGAAGGTAAAACGACCCTGGTCACTGGGGGAATGTAAAACATGCAGCGACCTTTGATGTGAGCCCGTCTTTTCGAAGTTCATCCTTTGTACAGCGTGCTTCTCAGGCATGGCGCCATGCTGACCTCTCGCCTTTAATGTGTAGTGCCCCGTGCCTCGCTCAGTCTTTTGGCAGCCTGCACGCAGAGGCTGGCATCTGAGCCCAGCCCTTGAAGGCAGCCAAGTTTTGGAATGAGAGCTCATCGAGCCACTAGTTAAAAGTCCGTGTGATGTGTACGTAGGGTGTTACCTTTCACTTCAGTGGAGCAAATGAATGATCTGCCTGTGTTTCTTAGATATCTTTACAATATTTCTGATGCCTTTGCTTCAGAAAAAAATAATGAAACTCCTTTCTCTAATTAAATGTATTGGGGTGGTGACATGGGTTGGTAATGTTATATAAGTTTCGCATGTACAGTGCTATAATACGTCATGTGTAGATTGCATTGAGTGCTCACCCTCCGAAGTCTAGCCTCCTTCCATTACAGCATGTATGCAACAGCCTTGCCCTCTTAACCTCCTCTCACCGCCCCGCCCTGGTCACCATCGTACCGGTGATGTGTCTGTGCGTTTGTCTGTTTGTTTACTTGTTTGTGAAACTGCTCGTCATCTAAGAAAATTAACAGGCCAGTATCATATGGTACCACAGGGGATTATAAACGCTCATACTTCCTCTGTGAAAATATATGTTTTCTTAAAGAACAGCCTGTTTCTTTCACTAATATTCTTTGTCATCAGTTTTGTTAATTGGATGGAGAATAACCCATTCGCACCTCAGCCAAGGGCTGGGTGTCCAGGGAGTTTTTGCATTTTTGTGTTATACTGTTAACAAGTTCATGTGTAATGACATAAATCATCTCACCTGAACGTGACATTCACACATCCCCACGATAAACCTCATTTTGAACTGGAGCCATAGAAGCCATTTTCAAGCTTCTTAAAATGGCTCTCTGCAACCAGGGTCCCTGTAGAATGCATATGAATGAGCTGCTCTCACACTTGGTTTCCCAAGCAGTTACCACCGCTGCAAACAAGGGATGCTTTAGGAACTGCCGAGGTAGGTGGCCTGAGAATGGGATTCCAGAGCTGACATTGTGATGATACTGAGTGCAAAGGAAAGCGACCTAAGAAATGTATAATAATACAGTAGTTGCATGATTAAAATAAGAAACTTGTTTTGGGAAAGCATGTGCATTTTCCTTTCTGCCATCTGTCTTGCTATAAAGTGCCATTTTGACAACATTTCAATGCCCCAATTTATGCAATGCCGCCAATACTGGCATCAAACTTCTAACACATACGCAGTTTTTAAAATCTACAAGCCCAGTTTTCCCCATAGTTTGCAACTCTGATGAGCCTACCAGTTTTTGCCTTTTTCTTGGCTTGGAGGCTCCTCTGGTCTCCAGAATTAAGTTTATTGACAGTGTTTCACTGCTCTCTGCTGGAGGAGCCCAAAGCCAGGCCAGGCTTCCCAGCTGCAGTCACTTGCAAGGAATGCAGGTGAGATGGTGCAGCTGATAAACTCCGGGCCTGTGCAATTCAACTCAACACAGGGCTTATTTATGCTGGTTATAGATCCCAGGTCAAGGGCTGTGCTGTGCAGCCTAGAGACAGGTTTCTTCAAGGGGAAGATGGTTAAGCTGAAATGAAACAGTGCCCAATCTCCAGCTTCTTACTTCAAACGTTGTCCTGTATAAAGAAATCCTATGTAACAGTCAGAGACTATGTAGCTTCCCCAGTCAATTTTCATCATTCCACTTTTGACACTTAGATATTTTATTCTAGAAAATAGAATAATATAAGATAATAATCCCCCATCCTCTCCCCACAAGGAAATAAAGCTCTTTTGATGATAGATTTTTTTTCCTCTAAACTTACTCCATAGTATGTGCATGAACGGAGAAGAAAAGATCAAGGGTATTTACCGAGTAAGTGGTGAGTGTGTTAGGACATTAAAAAAAAAAACAAATTTTTCTAGGCAGGAATAAATATTAATTGACATCTCCATTTTCATGACCACGAAAGTGTACCTACTTCTCAAGTATGAAACTAAAGTCCAAGTACAACAAGAAAACCAGCAGACACTGTAGGCAAGTATTAATTTTGATATATGTATGTAGAGAGAACACACATGCACATGTGCATGTGTGGTCATACATATATTATACATATGTGTATTTTTGAAAGGTAGCGAGAGCAGATATAAGCATAACATGTCTCCAAAGTGTTTTATGTGCTTTTCAGTCTGGCATCTTCTAACTGGAAAAACAGCTTGATGAATAGAAATCATAAAAAGCTAGCCTTACAACAGCATTAGAGTGCTATTCTATTCTGCAGCATTCCAAGTGAATTATTGCTGTACTGTCAAAGAAAACAAAAACATTTGGGAAAGGCTGTTTATTTTACAGCGGTTGACCAAAAGTATGCAAGTGGTTATACAAAAATGTAGACAGCTAACGATGGGAGGTGCCACTTGCACATTCTGAAATCCATTCACAAACCTTCAACACAGACTCGCGATCACTGGAGATACTGTTAGAGGCTGATGGGGAAAATCCTAGCACTTTCAAAGCATTTCAGTTGAAAGCAAGTAAATGAAACCTCTACCCCGTTCTGTGTCCCCGGCATCGCCTCACTCACAGAGCCTGATGCCATGATATTTCTGTTTTGTTTTTTTTTTTATCAAGAAAAGCAAGGAAAATTTTGCAGAAATATTTCTCTCAGAGGTTATGGCAGTGAGATATTTTTGTGCTGTGCAGCATGTACTGCCCTTTATATGTAAAGATTAAAATAAAAACTGCCATTGACTATTAATAGATTGTTTTGTTAAGTATTTCACTGTAGCACTAGATGAGACATTAAAAATCCCTAACACAGCCCTTTCATAATAAAGATAACAAAATGTATACTCAGAAAAGATAAATGACTTGCTTAAAGTCGCAGAGCAAGGCAGTGTGGAGGGATGAGAGTTAGAAATCGAAGGTTACTGTTTGTGTTGTAGTGTATTTTGCCCGAGAATCAGACTACACGTAGCCAAGACCTCACTGTTACCTCCTGGTAAACGCTATTTTAATATTGAAGGATTTCTCATCGGTGAAGAGATCCTTTTTCCAAGAGTCTGGGTCTTGAGTTTTAGGTTTCTTTGACTTTTAAAAAACTCACTGATAAATCGGGATCTGTTTAACTTTCTGGAAGGTCATTAGGTAGATTTTTGAGAAGTGGCTCTATCTGTCCTTATCATGGGGTAAAAGATACAAAAATCTCCTTGATTGTCTAACATGATTCTATCTCATAAAACCACTCGATAGATACTGAAATATCTTTTAGGGAAAGGCTTCAAATTTCCTTTCTGTGATGCCCAGGCAGCTTGTTCTCTGGGTGGTGTGTAAATTGGGAGGGAGGCATCACATTTTATGTGTGTCACTGTGGTACAGCGAACCGGCAGCTTACCACCGCTCACATGTATTAAATGCCTCAGGCATCCGGCTGGCCTAAAGCTCTGCCCCCACAGTGGAGAAAGTGGAAGGAAGAGGAAGGAGTCAGGAACAGGACTGTTTGCATCTGTGCCCCTACCTACCTCGGCAGCTCCTTCTCTCCCTGAGTCTCCAGAGTCTGAGTTCTGTGTGGTGGTGGCTCAAGAGACAGTTGTCCTTTGACAGCTCAGCTGTCTGTGTCTCCTGAATAAAACAGCGTCAGCATTTTTTCAGATGTAGCATCTGCTTTTTTCTCCTCCCACTCCTGGGACATCTTTGGGTCAATTATGTGCTTGCTGGCCAGGATGTGTAAATAGAACTTGGCTAAAAAACACTTAAAGGATTATGAAGCCATTTTGCTCAATAGTAGTGAAACGGAACAAAACAAAAAGCCACTCTGACAAATCCCTGTGTGTGCTACTAAGGAGTGGAGAGATCCAGCTCTGACTGGAACTGACCTGGCCTTGAGTGCCGTCCTACACCCCGAGAGAGCTAGAGAGAATGGCAGGGAGAGGAGAAGCTGTGCCGAAGGACAGAGCTTGACTCGCTTGCTGCCCAGCTCCCTGCAGACCGGCGGCACATGTCCGTCTCCCCC
>PVKM010015920.1:0-27399 GCA_004027735.1 Carollia perspicillata | reverse complement strand
GCTGGGATGGGAGTAAGAGACAGAAAACTGTACTTGAACAATAATTAAAATAAAATTAAAAATAAAAGAAAACATGGATATGGTTATAGAATAATATTGATTAAGGGTTTAATCAGTCATCAGGTAAACAGCTAAAGGTAGACCATATTACATTTATAGTTATATTGAGGGCACTATTTATTTTTATGTAAAAGGTCAGAATTGAAGTTGTAATTCCACAAGAACTGTAGAGTTTATATATCTTTGGGCCAGAGTTTATTTCTAAAGGTCTGGGACGAAGAAAACAGAAAGTCTAGCAGGGGTACTATAGGCAGGAGGCAGGTGTGTAGAAGCTCTGGTGTGTGTGTGTGGGGGGGCAGGGGCCAGATGTGGGGAGAATCACCCTGTTGGATGCAGTCCCCAAGTTCATGGGAGGAGCCTGGGCATTCGGTGTGAGATGTCTGAACTTGGTACTCTGCAGCATTTGTAGAGGTGCAGGACTTGAGTCCATAGGAGGAGGTTTTAAGAAATTCTTGCCAATAGAATCTTACTGCAGGGGCCTTTTCTATAAAGCAGCTAATTAATACCTTAGTAACGCCAGTAGTCAGCTGTGGTTGAGTTACCTGTTTGGCTTACCTAGATTTTCAGTTTTCCTCTCCACTTAAATGAAAGCTGCTTCATACCAAGAATCTCAGTGACTTCCCCTGCTTATGGTCCTGCAGAGCTCCTGGGAACAATTTGCCTTTAATTATAAGTGTGGCATCACTGACAAAGATCACCAGGGCTCCTACTTTCACAATCACCCTCTGTCTGGATGAGAGTAATAGGAGATGATACTGGTTTTTAATTTTAAACACTAGGCATGGGTCTGAAGACTTTGTTACAGGACTAAAGGGAGCCAGTCTGGGGGAGGCAGATGTGAAAGAGAATTGGCTATCCAGGCATCGTCACATTTCACACTGCTGCTGTCTGTGTGGTAGGCCCCGGTGGGAGAGCACTACTGCAGCCTGGAGCCTTGTGGTGGTGAGTTAAAAACAGGCCGTTAACATAGGCTACCCTGGGTGTTTTGGGATGTATTGAGGTTTGAAGTTATTTGAAAAGCAGTTGGCTACTTTATGTGAAACAGTGTAGTTGGGCATACCAGTAAGGGCCACAACTGGAGTACGTGGTGGGGAAGGGCTGGGAGAGGGGTGTGTGACTGATTTACCACCTAAGATACCCTAAAGAAGCCAACTGAGCATCCGAGAGAAATTCACAAATGTTATCATTTATAGAGTGTCATTTACATGGTTTGCATTCACATTTAAGCCAGGATTAACTCCCTGTTACTTGGGATTTCCCCAAGGCCCCCCTCACCAGGAAAAGAAGGGAAGAATGGCAAAGGCAGAGTGATTGTCAGCTAGGGTAGAGAGAAACTTTTAAGATCTATTCTGAAAAGCTATGCTTTAATAGGTGAGTTTAATCCGTATGTATTCAATGTGATTGTTGATGCGTCTGGAATTGTTTTTATCATTGTAGTTTATGTATTTTTTGCTTCCATATTCTTTATTTCCTCACACTTTTGAAACATTTTTTCTTATTTTTATTTTTCTGCTGCTTTGTAGAGGTAGCTTATAAGTATATTCCTTTAGTGGCTTACCCTTATTTTTAACCTACATACATAAGTCTACAGTTTGCTAAACATCTTTAGTGTTTCTGTGCTTCTTCCAAACAGCCGACAGACCTCAGGGGGCTCTCTTCCTTAGTGAGCACCACCACCCTTCTTGACGATTTGATTAGTTGCATTTTAAAATAAACTCTATCTAACCAATTCTATAGCTAATAGTTAAACTTACTGATCTTTAAAAGATTTTCTATGTATACAGTTTTTGTTTTGGTGTCTATCAAATTTGGCCCCTCTGAGTTTACTTTTCCTATAAAAGAAATCTTTGGTTTTTGTGTGAGGGTGTGTAGCTGGTGAATTCCTTTCATCCTGGTCTCCGTGAAATGCTTTCCTTTCACTTTCGCTCTTGAATTACAGTTCAGGTAGTTATACACTTAGAAGTAGACCGATATTTTTCTATTGCATTGACTTCCGGTGTCTGTGATTGACTATGACTAGTTTGCTCCCAGTTTAATATTCTTTCCTTTGTAGGTAACCTACATGGAAAACTTAAAGGCTATTTTTCTCTTTATACTTCATGTTCTGCAAGTTCACTATGTCTAGATGTGAATCTGTCTTAATTTATCTTGTTAGGAATTCAGAATTACCTTTTAATTCAAAGAATCACAGTTCTTAAATTTTGGGAAATTTAAACTGTTAACCCACATACATTTTATTTCTCTATCTTGTTGTCCAATCTCTTGTGCTGACAATACTTAAATGATTTATGTTAGAAACTTCCAAATGAATCTAAAAGATTTATACCATATTGTTTTTAATTTCACTATATTTTTCAGATTTGGATGTCTAATGGTTTTTGTTTAATATTTATCTGTTCTCGATTTATTTACTCCTACTTTTACTATCTGGCTCTTTTTATAATTAAGTCATCAACTCATTTGTCTCTCTGAGCATTGTTGTAAGACTTTGTCAGACTTTTCCATAAAGTTAATTTCTTTTGTAATGAATTCATGTTTCAATTGTTGATTTTTGAAGTAGATTTAGATTATATTAGAATTCAGAATGAGTTCTTGATGTATCTGTCATTTTTATCTGCAGGCACATTTCTCTACCTCTCCCAGATGTACTTCTTTCAAGGTCTACTCTCACTTGCTAACAATGCTTTGGTTGCCTCTATCTAGCCACCAGTGGGCCTAGCTTTGAGTAAGTTTAAGAGTCATTTCTGAAAGAAAAAAGAGTCATTTCAACGCTCCTATTCTAGGGCAACATTAAGGTTATGGAAGGGGGCCTGGGCTAGGGTGTGACTTGCTCTAGTTCTTCTCATTGTGAGACTATGTCTATCATTACTTTTGAGTAAAGTAGTAATAGCATTTTAGAAGTTTTACTTTGGCCTTTTAAGAGTTGGAGCAGGGAAACTATCCCAGCCCCTGGTATGGGCAGGTGGCCAGGCTCTGGCCCTCTGCTCTACACAGAGGGCTTTTATTGACATTAACCTGCGCAGAGTATGATTGTGGGTTGCAGGGCCTCCTTCAGGACCTGAGCTCAGAAGGCCTGCAGCTGTTCCATGCCCAGTGCTTTGTGTTTCCATCCTGGGCGGGTGCTTATCTTGCTTTGATGCTGGCATTGTTATTTAGGCCTCATTTTTATATTTTATTCATCACTGCTAGTTGTTTGAAGCAGAATGGATGCACCGTAGTTTGAACTCATGCCTTTCCACCTCTTTTATTTTTTATTGTGATACAAAAACCACATTGCGTAAAATTTACCATCTTTTGTAATCTAATGTACACGTAATCATTTTTACGTGTACATTATGGTAGTGAACTGAAGCAGCAGTAACAACAAGAATGAGAGACAGCTTGATCGACTCATATTCTTTTGACCATTTAGAATTCTATGCCTTAATCCGGTTCTTTGGCAAGATTAGAAAACACCAAGATTGCAAGATGATATTTACTTTATATTGGAAAACTGATCAAGAATTACCTGGAAACATAGAAGGGGCCTCTGAGGAAGAAGAAAAGAGAAGGTCAATACTGAGAACCATAAGGAAAAGACATTTTATACTCACAAGGTGAACAATAGGAGAAAGTACTTTTTATTTTCTTTCCTTAATTCCTTTTGCTTTTCCTTTTCCCCACCATCCCAGATGTACAAAATAGCCCATCACTTGAGGACCCAATACACTTTTTCTGGTTCTGCAGCCAAAAATAACTTGTATTTTGTACTTTAATAAGATGTTTATCTATATACTTCCTTTCTTCCATTTGTTAGATTTATTTGTTTGTATGCCCTGTCTAACCTGTCAGATGCAAGCTCCTTGAAGTTAGGGATCAAGTCTAATCCAGACGAATACCTCCCATAACCTTGAAAACTGAAGTGCCCATGTAATGGGACCTGTTAAAATCCTGTTGAATCTGCTGACAGCTGCATTTCATGCAATCTTATTCTGGTAATATTTCATTGGCCATCTGGTCTAAATGGATTTTATAAGAGTTTTCCTGATTGTGATTCTACACACTTCCTTGTTCATTTAAGTAATTCAACTTTGAAGAGTCCATATTTGTCCTATTAAAATATGGCAGGTTTGGTTGAGGAACTGTATTGTTCATACTTCTCTGCATTGAGTCTATACTGTGTTGTAGTTTAAGATGTTGGTGTCATGTTTTCCTTTATGACTTAAATAGGGCTTCTGAAAGAGGTGGGACAAGAAGCAAAGACTGGACAGGACATTTTCCCGTGAAGCCACCTGGTGGTTACAGTTCATCTCTCAGTAAAAGATTTCTACTCTGTGATGAAAAGAAATAGATTTTTGAAAACATGTCTAGAATAGGGGTACAAAATTCTTTGCAAATTGAGGTTCCTCATTAAGCAACTTTCTCACAAAATATTCTGAAACCTGAGGTGTGTGCAGAACTGTTTCTTGGGGCAAATGGTATCTCTAAAAATTTCCCAACGTTGAAGGACACTGACAGGGAGAGAGAGCACCTTAGCGCGTAATGCCAAATTGATCCTAGAGTTGTGAAGTTGATGGCACCTGAATAGCAAGAAGTCAAAGGCCAAATCACAGTTGTTTAGCAATTAGATTGTTAAATATTCAGTTTAGGGCATTTACATAATTTTTTTCTTCCACATGCTTGTGGTTTCTTTGAAATTTTTGACATTTCTTTTTCATTTTAGGTTATATTTTGGTCACAGCACTAAGAGAATGATTACTTATTTTGTCTATTTATATATATATAAAACTAATGGAATCCTGTCAGCCCAAGAATCTGGCATTTGTTCCTTGTGAACACATGACATAATTTTTTGTTGGAATTGTCTTGCCTTTCTTTAGGAAGAGTCAACAGATCATTAGTTATACTTTCAGTAAGGATTGAGTAATGATAAGCATCCATTTCTTATCTTATTATGATATTTTCAGCTCTACATAGTATTGGTTTTTATTCCAAGTGTTTGTAACTTCTGAAAAATGTTAATACTTTAGCTCTGTGACTAGCCTTGAGTGTGAAAATTAGCACATGTGTTCCTAATAACACTTTTCTAGCTTACCATTAGGCACATTAGGTCAACCTGTAGTCATAGATCCCAAATTTCTAGATTTTGTTTCTTTAGTCATTAGCAAATTCGGCAGTATTAAATAGTATTTAAGAATGCAACCTTTAGAAATAAATCAGAGCTCTGTAATGTACTTTTTCAGTGCCATTATAGAAGTTTCTTAATCTTCTAGACTCAGTTTTCCTATATGTAAAATGGGGGTAATAATGGAAGTGCCTGCTGTAGAGGATTAGAGTGAGGATTACATGAAATGATGTGTGTAAAGTCCTGGCACTGGGCCTAGTACATTGTCAATTCTGAGTGATAGCTGGAAGTAGCAGCCGCAGCAGTAGTAGTAATAGCTGTATTCAAGAAGATGCTCAGTATATCCTCAATCGATTTTGTACCATCAACCCATGAAGTTCATGCAGGGTTAATCCTACTCTTTGTCTCAGTGGTTATTACTAGTTTGTCTAATCTAATATCTTGACCCACGCTGCTCATGCAAGGTTGTTTGCAGGGTATTTGAGTATTTCTCATTTAATTAGAGCCAATTAGCTTCAGGACCAAAATTTGACTTAATCTGTTGAAAAAGAGTTGCCTTTAAAAAAAAATCCTGAATTTAGAGCTGTGAGGATAAAAGGATGGCAGCCACTTTAAAAGCACAAGGAGAAATTCTGTCTTAGAATGATTCCAACATTCAGAGGGCAGAGGGTTGAGGTAAAGGAATGGAGAAATCTGGTCTTGTTCACCTCCTGTGAAGCTGCACATGAAGCCAGCCTTACCTCTGGAGTTTTTAGTTCATGAGCCCAATAATTGCCCTTCTTGTGTGAACCAGTTAGGTTTGTGATTTTTTAACCATATAAACTAATAAAGGGATGAACTCATATTCAAAGTAGTCAGATGTTCCCAGAAAGCTAAAGGTTCATTCACTCCATGTTCTCCATGTAGTTCCTGAAGGATTATCCAAGTGCCTCCTTCAGAAGAGTTCTGACTTCACCACGACTTTCTGGCCTAGCCTGATTCCCTAAAGAGATTCCCTGTTCTGATTAATTCCACCCTCCCTTACCTGCTGTCCAAAACCAATGTGCAGGAATAGCAATTATCATATATATATATATTTTTTTCAGTTTCTATTTTTTAAAAAAACATCAGAAGTAATAGATCAGTTTTGTTTCAACACCAGCCCATCCCTGCCCAAGCATAAGCCAGTTTTTCAACTTTCAGGGACTTTCCTTTTTCAAATGATTCCCTATGTAACTCAGTTGGAGGGAAATACACTGTATAAAATAGGTTTGCATGCCATGAGTTTCAGAGAGTTAAGGGAGAGGAGATGAAGGGAATTGTCAATGCTGAATGCAAAGAGAAAGTCAGAAGGCTTTCAATTGAGATTCAAATGGAATGTAGATGTGGTGAAGCAGAGAAACAGAGGCCAGTCAGTCTTATGACCAAGTCTGCAGGGAAATTGGCTCTTGGAGCAGACAGCATTGTGAAAAAGAGGATTGAAAAGCAAAACAACAAAACTTTGTGATAGGTGGCCAAATGAGAATGTTGGCAGACAGGGACGAATCACCAAGTGCTATATTTTGAGGAGACTTCAAGCCTATGGCCTTATACATTTATGATGAACATGAACTTTGTTTCTGTACCACAAAATTTTTAAATCTAGTAGTTAAAGTGGGGAAATTGACCAGGTACGTAGAAATGCATATGTCAAAAGTGACATATATTTCAGCCACCTCTAACTGGAAAGAACTTTATTTTGAGGCCACTGAAATATCCGATTCCCATTGGATGTCCATAGGTCATGGTTCATCCAGGAGAGTTCCAGTTTATGCCTCATGTCTTAGTGTAATAATGAGTGTACTTGTTTGGTTTTCAGAAGAGACCTGGATTAAGATTTGGGCAATAATTATGCAGTCACTTTATACATGGTCCTCCGTGTATGACTATAATATGTCCCAGTTGGTCATCTGAGGTGTCAATATGTCCAAAAAATCTCTCTGACTAATTTGAATATGATTTTACTTCACGAGACCAATTTTTCAAGGCCATTTTCTTAGGTTCATTTCCCTGTATCAACCAAGAATTGGGCTCAGCCCTGAGTAAAAGACAGACCCTTAAAAGTGGTTGAAAGGGATCAGAGGCTCATGTTCTCTCACATTCCCAGAAGTCTGGAGATAGACAGTTATTGGTATTGGCTCATTGATGGGCTCAACAGGCCCATGAGGGCCAAGGTATTTATATTGATTTGACTTTTTCCTTATGGTACAAGGTGTCTCCTATATCACCAGATAATATGACCATTCTGGGCAATGAAATGGCGACTTTATCAGGAAAACATATTTTCCAGAAGTCACAGAGGTGCTCATTTAGGGATAGATCTATGTCACATGATCACTTTATAGGGGGAAAGAATATAATAAAATTTCTGGGGTTTCAGTTTTGTTTTTAATTTTTAGCTACTTACCTTGTTGTATCCATGAAAACCAAGGTTCTGTTATCAGGAAGGGGAAAATGGATACTGGGTAGGTGCCAAACTTCTCCAGACTGAACATTTAAATGGACATCGTATAAGACTTTAAGAGGAGAGGGGCAAGGGGAGAGTATTAGCTCACAAGTCAGCAGATGGAGGAACAGATATGCATGTGTAGTCTCATTAGGCTGAATAAGATCTTTCGAGTCTCTATAATTACTAGGTGAAAATTTATTGAACTTCTATTCAGAAGAGACTGGAGGGCATAAAGATTACCCGTTATTTAATTCAGATCCAAATAGATTAGAACTCACCTGGGATTTGAGACAGGAGCTTTCTGCTTGTTCTCATGGCAGATTGATGGATATTTTCTCCAAAATTTCTTTCTATAGCTAGGGTGAAGATGAATAAGCATTACTACTTCAACATTCATTCTCCTGTTTCACTGGCTATGAAAAGGTCTCTGTGTAGGGAACCGTCAGCAGTAGTGAGGGAACAGAGAGCCACTTGGAAAAGGACATCATGTTGACTCTGTATGGGTGTTTTGCCTGTGGTTTCAAGAGAGCTGCCTGAAAATCCAGGGATTAGCAGCTCTTCATGCTTCCATTTACCCTGTAATTTACTACCTATTTATTTAGAATCCGTGATGCGGCAGACATTATCTTAGGCACTGAAAATAAAATGTATAAAATCCTTCCACTGTAATGGAAAAGCAAGATATGTAAATAAAAATATGAAAACATATCACTTAAGATTAGTGCTATGAAAGAAATGCATATATTTCTGTAACAGAGAGTAAGAGAGGAAACTAATTTAGAAGGCATTGCTGTGAATATCATCTTTTAGGAGCTGATATTCAAGAAAAAAACTTAAGGGCTGGAAAGAAAACAGACACCACACCAGGAGAAGAGTGATTCAACTAGCAGAGGGGAGAATAAGGGCAAAACATCAGCAGGAACAAACTGTGTGTAAACCTTACTGGTTTTCGCCCCCTTTGTCATACTTCTTGTGTCTGAAATACCAGTTCTCACATTCGTTTATTTTCATTTGTTCATCCATTTGACTTCAAGTATTTTCACTTACCATGTGCCAAGTGCAATTCTAGGTGCTCTAATCATGAGCAGAAAAGAGCAAACACTGCGCTTTCATGTCATAATAAAAGATTGAAATTGTTAAGGGTCATAAAAGAAGGAAGCAGGGCCATAGAAACATGATACGTGTTATGTCTTGACATATTTGTTTTAATTTTAAAATTTGCATTAACTCATCATGAATTTCTGTTATTTGTACTATTTGTGTATTTTGAATCTTTTTACAAAGAACTCAGGAATAAGTTGTATGTTTTTTAAAATTTGTATGCTATTTGATGAAATGCTTTCTATATTCGTAATGTCCCTAAGGGATTTCCAAGAACTTTCTTAGTTATTTCAATAAAAAGACTCTGTTGGCATTATCTTAAGACTTTGAAGTCTGATTAATAATAGCATGTTGCCAATTGGCATCTGTATGTTCTCTTTGGAGAAGTTTCTATTCAGATTCTTTGCCCATTTTTTAATTGGATTTTTTTTCAATATTGAGTTTTATAAGTTCTTTATGAATTTTGGATATTAACCCCTTATCAGATGTATTGGTGAATATGTTCTTCCATTCAGTGGGTTATTTTTTTCATTTTGTTGATAGCTTCCTTTGCCATGCAAAACTTTTTAGTTTGATGTAGTTCCATTTGTTTAGTTTTTGTTTCCCTTGCCTGAGGAGATATATCAAAACAAATATTGTTATGAGAAATGTCCAAAATTTTACTGCCTATGTTTTCTTCTAGGATTTGTATCGTTTTGAGTCTAACATTTAAGTCTTTAATCCATTTTTAGTTTATTCTTGTGTATAATGTAAGAAAGTAGTCTAGTTTTATATTTTTGCAGTTATCTGTTGAATTTCCCCAACCTCATTTACTGAACAGACTGTCTTTGCTACCAATGCCCCAATAAATTCAATAAAAAATAGCATGTTGCAGAAAATTATTTTAAAAGGTGTGTACTATGTGTACTATTTGTGTGTGATTCTGATGATTAGATAGTGCTGAATGGCCCTGGGCCACTGCTGAAGGCTGTGGGGTTGTTCTTCGAGGTAATGAAATGCTCTAAAGTTGGTTATTATAATAGCCACACAACTCTATGAGTACCCCAAAACACCATTGAATTGTACAGTTCTAATGGATGAATATGTGAATTTTATCTCTTTAGTGCTATCATTAAAAGGCCTATTCAATTTTAAAATATCAATTCAATCATGCTTTAATGGAGATTAAAAAGCAAATAAAATAATTTTCCCTAAGGGAGTCATGACACATTAATTGAATTGCATTTTTTAATTTGTTTAAAGTAACCCAAAGTTGTGAATTCCCTCATGATTGGAGAGGTGTGACAAAATGTTAACACTCTGGTATGGGAGCAAAAAGTGGAAACAGGAGTGAAAACAGAGTAGAATTTGTGTTTTCATTGTGAACTGTGTCCCAGACACCATCTGGGACATGTAAACACCATCAATTTTGACCACAAAATTGAAAATGATATTAATATTTGCGAGGAATGGTGGTATTTGAATTTACTCACTAAGCTTTGACTTTTAAATTATTGTTGTCAGAGCTTTAATAATTCATATGTATCTGCTAATGAGGTGCTACATTGGGATAGGTATGTGCTCAAGTCATAGAATGTATTTTTTCCTCTTTGTTTCAATTTCAAAATGCTTTATGGTGCCCTTAAAAAATATTTATACATTAAAACTGTATCTTGGGGCTACTTAGTGAAAAAAGATATAGAAATATATGTATCTATTTAGCAATGCACATTTTAGTGCCTTGCAGCAGAACATAGTACTTCTTTCTATACACTTGGAAACTTCAAAATATGGCACAGTTTTAAGTAGGACTATTTTAAATAGGCTTTAAGGAATTTGAAGCCTGTGTGAATATTTAAAGAAAGGTACATACAGATATGATTTTTAAAGTTACATATTTATATTTATTTTATCCATGTTATGATAGAAGTACTTGAAGATCACCTCTAAAAAAAATCCAAAATTAGCATAAAATAGACACGTATCCTCTGTTCTCTCTTTAGTTTGTCTTGCCATCATCATTAGACATAGCAAGCACATCTCAAGTCATGATGGAAGCCTGTTTTGCAAAACATGGTTATTAATCCAGCTTTTATCTCATGGCTTTGTCACAGTTACTTTACCACCACTCTCTTGTGTTCATTACAGCATTCATTATGTCTATTTTCAAGGCCAGTGGCTGGGTCAATCAATAGTACTTGCACTCAGTGAATTGGATGAGGTTTCAGTCTCAAAAGATTTGCCATTTTGAATATTCTGTATCTAGTTAGCCTTCTACAGTTTAATTTAGTCCATCTAAAAAAGGAAAAGAGAAAAAATAGAAATTCTTTAAAACAAATACCAGAATGCATAGAGTTTCAATGTAATTTAGCCTAAAATAACATTTGGTGATTGAACAGCTCCTGTTCCACGTGGCCACACCAGCCCCGGAGACTTTGGGCTGCAGTCGAGCAATCTGATGTAGTGCCAAGTGTTGAGAACAGTCGTCCTGGGTTGTAGTTTCCTACTTGCTGATGGTTGAGTTCAGGTGACTAAAGTCTCCGAGTTATTGTTACTGTTTTCCAAATCGAATGCATTATATTTACTTTACATGCTTGTTAGAGGAATATTAAAAGATAAAATAATAGCTAATGTACTCAGCTCAATAATGAACACCCAGTAAAAGTAGTATTTTCTTTCTACTCCCTGTAAAGGTCAAAACATTTGGTAAGACACAAGATATCTCAGAGTAGCATGTATATTTTGCATATGAAAAAATTTATTATTTATCGATTTGGATTATAGTGGAAACATAGTGAGCTTTTGCTTATGTTTATCCTCCCTCATCACTTTATGACCTCTGTTCTCTGCTCTCTTCTCCAAACCTTTACCCTTGCACACCCTGGAAGGGGATGTTATATTGCCCACACTATTTTGCATTTCACCACCTTAAGGAAAGGTAGCCCCTTAATGCCTCCAAAACCTTAATGAATTCTAGTAACCCATTCTATAAAATCCAGAATTCATTGGTTGGCCTTCATTGCCCTTTTAACAATTTCACCCCAACATAACTCTCTGATTTCATGTTCTTTTTCATTTCTCTTTATGATGTGTTTTCCTTTCATTCCCTTTTTGTCTTTTCTTCTTGAGCCGTTTCCTGTATCTCAGCTTTCCATGCACTCAGTCCTAATGCCTTCTTCTGTCATCTTTACTTATCACTGTCCCATTTTTCCTTTGACTCAGTATACCTTCACCATGAAATCTTCCTTATTACGACTACAAAATCAATTCTGCCTTTCATTATCCTTCCGTAGCGTTTTGCTTGTATCTCTTGCATAGCAGTTTTTTCTGTCATAGGTTCAGTTCGTGCTTTTCTCTCCACATCTAAATTATCAGCATCTTCAAGGCAAGGCCTGTATCTGATTTATCCTCCACATCTTCATCTTCCAGTTTCCTGCAGACACTTCTGTCTCATTACCCAGCTGACAATACCTCCACAGAGGTGATGGAACTGCCTATTACCACAATTGTTTCACCTTCTGTTGCTCTGCTAACACATGCAAAAGGTTCGTGGCCTGACGGTGGCCACTCTTGAAGCCATCAGATTCAATGTTTAGTATTCTAATCTTAATGAGAAGAATAAAAGCGATGGTTGCTGTTTTGTTTTTCCCCTCTGTGGTCTAATCATAGAGGCTGCCTTTCTGTTACAAGCTACCTAGGGTTCTTTATTTTATTCTCTTCTTTTTCCCTTTGCATATTATATTTTATAATCTATTTGGCTATATATATATATTAAACTTTTGCTTTAAAGTGATGCGATATCCAGAAATGGAGTTGCCCCAGGTATTTCCTGCATAGTAAATTAAGAGTGATTTGTCGATTTACAAAAAGCAAGCAGTATATAAATGAAATACCATATTGACATTATATTTTATGGATTACAAATATGATTGCATCCATGATTTTATTTGATTCCTACCCTCTTGAAGTAGGCAATGGCAAAAAATATTGCACTTACTTTAAGGAATAGAAGGAGGCAGCCGCGGGGGCTTAAGAGACTGACCTTGTGTTTCAAGCTGGCGCTAGACCTTGAACAAATTTTCCCATGCTCCTTCTGAGACACTTTCTGTCATATAATGCTGATATATTTAACATTCATGTAGTTTGGTTTCTTAAAATGAGCTACCTACAGTTGCCCTGAAGTGCTCCCCTGATATGCTCCGTCAAGTAAAATAGGTTACTGTTGTAGGGTTAGTATTCTAAAGGGCCTTATTTGGTTTGAACTTTTTTTGATATATAAAAGTTGTTTTGCCCTTAGACACTTACAGACTGGTTTATCATCACGGCAGTTTTGAGTGCTTGGGTAATACGCGAGGTAACTATGTGATGGGGGCGGTTGCAAATTGGTTTCTGAAGGTTTTTCTCAGGGTTTACTCATATGCCTTTCCAATGCCCGGTTTTTCTTTTGATTTAAAATTTTTTTTCAATTACAGTGTACATGCAGTATTATTTTGTTTTCATTTCAGATGTACAGAGTAACGATTAGACGATTATATACTCTACGAAGTATTCCCCTGATCTCTGCAGCGCCCAGCCAGCACCACACGTCCTTACTGCAGCATTACTGACTGTATTCCCTGTGCTGCACTGCACATCCCCTTGACTGTACTGCAACTACCAATCTGTACTTCTCAGTCCCTTCACCGTTTTCACCCAGTCCCCAACTCCCTTCCCTCTGGCAACCATGAGTCTGTTCTCTATGTCTGAGAGTCTGTTTCTGTTTTGTTTGTGCATTTATATTTTTCTTCAGATTCCACATATCAGTGAAATCACATGGTATTTGTCTGTACCTGACTGACTTATTTCACTTAGCGTAATACCCCCTGGGTCTATCCATACTGTCACAAATGGTAAGATTGGAAGTGCATATTGTTAGAAGGTGGTTGTTACTCTTGACAATTTTTAATGGTATCTGCTCATTCATCATTCCAGTAGCAATTGGCATTATTATAATATGAAATATAGGCATGGAGTATAGAGTAGTAGTTTATTATAATAAGCATGCCTTTTTAAGACTTCTTAATTGTATTTGTTGGTCCTCATTCTTAAATCTGTTTGTAAACAGGTTGTTTTCCATGTCTAATCCTTTACAAAATAAAGAGACACAGCCAAAGTCCCCACTATCTAAGATACATTATGTAAAAATGGAAAATGGAGTTGCACAGGCCTTAAGTCTCAGATGAAAAATACAGAGGGAAGTCACTGGCCACAATCCAAATTCTTCTGAGAGACTGATCCAGTCATCCAAAATGGAAAGTGAAGTTTCAAAAATGCACTCCCCAAAGAGTCATGATTCATCTTGGGCGGCAGTAAATATAACTCTCTGAGCACTGTTATTTATTTCACTACCTCACTGGAGTCCAAGTGTCCTATCTCTGCAAATCAGCTTCTCAAGAACTCTTCAAGCCAAGCCCAAATGCTTAATCTGACAATCTGCTATTTGTCGTTGTTACTTTAATTCTCTGTGTAGTATTGAGAGATCATCCTAATCTGCCAGTCCTGTAGCTTCTATCTTGCACTGTGCCCACTGTGGCTTTATTTTTATGGACATCTCTTAAGATCAAGGACCTTATTACCTGAATTTTACACTGAAGTTGATTGCTAGGATCATCTTCCCTTTATTGTGCCTTTTTTTTTTTTTTTGGTCCTGATTCTTCAATCTGTAGTCACAGGGAATATATGTTAATTGCGTAGCAGGGCTTGGCACCTACTGTTTTATGTAAAGCTGATGAGTGTTGTAAAGATCAAATTATTCTTTTTTATTTCTATGTCTGTTGTGTTTCTACTCCAATCACTTTCCATATCCATATCTGTCTACCTACCTATCCATCTATTTGTCTTTATTTTCCATCATATAGAATGATACCTGACACCTAGTAAAGGCTTTAAAAGTGTTTACAAAAATTATTATTTCTTTCTTATATGGCATATTTTCAACTACCTGGTGAAAACATTTAAATACTATAGGAAGTGACTGTGGTTTCCATAGGAATATTAATCATTTTAGTTCTTTATTAACAAAGAAGTTAATAAATATTATTTAGTAAATAAACAAATAAGCTACAGAATTATTATTGTTTTTTTAAATTAAAGAAAACATACAAGTCATTTGGTTTAACTCATCCTTTCTTTTCTGATTCGAAAATAAAAATCTATAGTCTAGATTTTTTCCATCCCCTTATTATTTAGAGCTCATGCTTTTTTTCTTCATGTCTCTCCTTAAATGCGATATAACTCATGCAAGTGATTTTTTATTACTTTCTGCCCTAGATTAATTTTTATTATCTCTCTGGGGCCACCAAGGAATCATTCACGGTTAGTATTCATTGGTCACTGTGTATAAGAGATTCTCTGAAATTGCTTTAATTTAAAACATGGATTCATTTTCCCTCTAAAAGTAGATTCTGGTGGATCAACTAGCTTACCTGATTTTCTGATATGCAATAAACCTACAGAAATGTATTTTTTCATTGACTTTACCCTTGCCCAGTAATAGTCTTGGTCTTTATTATGTTTCAATGGGTGGCTTGAACTAGATCCATAATAAATTGAATCCATGCTAAGTACAGCCAGGGGGACCAAGATAGTGCTTCTGGTAGAGTTCTCATTATATGTGCTTTTACTTCCACTTGATAGTGATTTCTGTAAGTCCGAAGGGAATTTCATGCTATTACAAAATGTTTTCCCTCACTAATATGGACCCTTTGAGCTCTCCCTAAATGTACATTTTGCCTCTATTAATTCTTTTCACCCTTGCTGGCCCCAACCTTTTTTAATAGAGTTCATCCCTATCTTTGCCTCCCATTAGCTTACATTCCAAACAAATCCCTACTTAGCATTTCCACTTTTCCATTTATTATCAAAGCTTTTGGGTAGCGTCAGTCTATACCTAATTCTTTTGTCACACATCCACTGAAAGCCTTTTTCTAAAATGTCTCCTTCTCTGCTTACACAGAGGCCATTTCCTTGGCCAAATTTTTGGTAGTCAACATAACGCCCCTGAGAAAAATGATGCTCTTTCTCCATCATTGGAGAATTGGAATCTCCAACTCCTCTCAAACTGGATGTTGAGGTATGTTTATAGATGTACAGACACACAGAGACAGATAGATATAGATATAGACATAGATACAGATAGATATTAGATATATCTGCCAGAGGTGGTGGGAATCAGATTAGGGCTTCTATAAAAGGCGAATTTGTACAACTTATTTTTTCTCCTACCATGTGATACAGATTCTTATAAACAAAAGCATGTACCAAGGAAATGTTTCTGACTGTGCATTTTTGTGTGTATTGTTTTTAATTTATGTTCAAGAAACTTTCATATTTGTAATGTCATTGGATCCACATAAAACCCCAGGGAGGTTTATCAGACCACTGTAGTTATCTTTACATTAGAAATATAGTAAGTTATTCAAAGGTGGCAGGAGGCACCAGTACCAGTGTCTGATCTAAGGTCTATGTATTTTATCCCTAAGCCTCCTTTCTCTCCTTTATTTGAAAGAGGAATGTTCCATTGCTTGCAGTAGTTAGGGTTTCTATGTAAGAATTTTATTTTATTTTTTTTTTCATTTGAGGCCAGGGTATTATCTGGGGTGTGTGTCTGGAAGGGTGACTAATGTGCTGTGAAGGTGTGAGAGCTGGACATGGAGAGTGTGTGGCTCAGGGAGTGGGAGGCAGACAGAGAAAGGACAACTCAACCTGCATTTCTGGGAAGGAATATGAAAAAAAGAATCATATCTCTGCTTAATTTCTTTAATGTTTAGCTTTTTAAATCGATGTGAGAATTAATACTAAATTTTTCTTTTTCTTTGGTAACCTGCTGCATGGTGCCTGTTATCCTAAGCATCAAGAGATGGCATAGAAGAGTGGCAATAGGAAACAGTGACCCAAGGATTTTATTTAAAGTAAAGTGTTTTTTAGATCTCTGCCCATGTATCTTTATTATCTGTGTTTTTTCCTTCCATTTCATCCTTTTTCTCTCTTCTTCTCCCTCCATCTTATTCTTCCTTTCTCATCTTTCTCTTTAGCCCTTTTGTTTTTTCTCCATCACTCCAATCCTTCTTTTCTTATTTTTAGTATTTGTTTATTTAATAGACATTTATTGAGCATGTGCTAAGTACAATGTGAGCTAGATGCTTGGGAATGCAATACGAGGGAGGATATAAATTTTATGCTCTTAACAGAGTTTCTAGGCCAGCAGAGTAGGAGCACTGTACAAAAGGGAAGACATCCAGGGTGGAATCTGCTTAAATTTTAAGTATGAAATAAGCGGTATCTCAGGTTTTTGAAGTGGAGTTACTGGGGTTATGGAATGGAGAAGATATTTTACAACCTAGGCCTGGAAATATAGTTTCTATCAATGAATCCTACTGATTTGAATCCAGGAAAACACTGACTATTGTAACCTGTTCTCAACTGTGTAAGGGATTATATTATTGTACCACATAAACTAGGGTATACAAGGTCTCTGCAGAAGGTATCCAGCCAATGTTTCTATGGAAAATAGAAACGTTAATTGAAGAAGATACAAGATACAATAAACATTGCATATAGGACTATGATGCTTCAGTCCCCTTAAAAGTAGGCACCTTGGGACCTCACACAGCTCTCCCAATTACCATCAGCTGCCTCATCATATTTTCCTGAATCTCTTTGATGGTCTGAAATCTCTTCCCTTTCAAAGGTGATTTTAGTTCTGGGAAAAGCCAGAAGTCACAGGGCACCAAATCTGGGCTTTGTGGTGGCCGAGTCACCTGGGCGATTCGATGTTTCACCACGAAACCCTGCATGAGAGATGGATGCATGAGCGGGCATGTTGTCAACAATGAAGCTGCTAATCATCAGCTGCTCATAGCTGTGGTCTTCTGAATCATCCAAATAGTTTCTGTGGAGGAAAGTTCAAGTTGAACACAAAATTTGAGGCAGATCCATTTTCAATGCCACAACCACACAGTACACACACTCACTCTACTGCCCCCACTGATTAGTTCAGTGAAGTCATCATTGTTCAGGCATGTGCATTTCAGTCCACTCTCCTTCGCTGCCAGGTTACATTGATGTCACACAAACCATTCTCATTATATTAACAATGGTTGGACTTTTCTGAACAGACCACACATGTGATAATATATACCATGCCTTTTAATATTAAAAATTACCATATATAAAGGGAGTTGAGTATGACATGAGTAACTGACTACTATAGGTCACTTAACGAAAATCTCCCATCCTCTTTTTCCTGTGCAGGAGAGAAAATTGATGGTAAGATAAAAAGCAGATGCTCTGTTTAGAAAGACTTACGAGGATCTACGTGCTTGGCAGGCCTGCTTAATCAAACACTATGAAGACTAGCCCATATTTGCATTTATGTGTGGAAAGGGAGGGTAGTAATTTCAAGTCATAATGGAGAGGTACATGGGGAGGAGGCAAGTGAAATCAAAGTGAATAATTAAAATCCAATAGGGAACGTAGAAAGCTTGGGGATAAATCTCATGAATGCACAAATTAGTCAAAACACTGTGGAGGGTAAAGAGATTACTGTGCAAGGTCCCTTGAATGTGTGTTTTGAGTTCTGTAGCTCGTTGCATTGCTCTGGGGCCATTTAGTGGGAATAATAGCTCTAACCCATTTTACAGCCCCTCAAGTTCTCACAGTAGTAAATGATGGAACGAGAGTGGTCATAATAATCATGTTAATTAACATCTGTTGAGTGCTTACTGCATGTTTGGACTGTATAAATTTATTCACTCAATCCTCACAGCAGCTTCTATAAAATTATGTCCCAGCACTGTCTTCCTTGGACAAGTGAGGAAATAAAGATGAAGTGACTTACTTACCCAAGATTACCCATATGGGAAATGAAGCTGTGAGTTATATAAATACTGATTCTCTATCATAAGACAATGTCAGGTAGTATTTGTTCAAGTAGTGGTTGGTAATTTCAAAGGCTTTGATATCCGCCATTATTTACGATTCATACAGCATTTCTGTGAGGTGTATTGGGTCAGATTATGTATTCCTTTTTAAGAGATAAAATAATGAAGGCCCAGGAAAACTGTCATGTATAAGAACACGTGGGTAGTAAGTGATAAAACTAATATTCACTTCAGGTCTGTTTAGTCCAAAACCTAAGCACTAATGTATGGGTGTAATTTAAAACTACGTAGACAACTGTCCAATCAAACTGCTTAAAATCTGATAGTATCTGGTGCTTGGGAATGTCGATTTCAGTCTCTTAGTAATTATCTTAGGCATTATACTGTCTTCACTGGAGTTGCCAGATAAATGAGATGTCACTGCCCTTCCCAGCAAGAATCAATGCTGCGGGCTTTCCATTGGCTTCATCTGTTGCTAGGAGGAGTTGCCATCTCTCAGCAGCTGCCAGGCAGGCAGGCATTTCTGAGTGGAGCTGAGCCAAGGCTGACAGTAGCTGGGAAAGGAACGTGTCCTAACCTGGCAAGGACATCCTTTAAGACGATGTTTTTGTTAACGAGGCTGACAGAATCCTCAATTTTGATGCATTTCATTGCTTTCCATGAAGCCTATTTTTGTTCTTTTTCCTTCTTTTTGTTTAAATGTGTTTAGTTGCTGACAGACCATATTCATGCACCTCACAAAAGAATAAGTAAATTCCAATTAACATCTGAAATGCAGAAGAATTTGGTTCCGGCTCTAGTGGGAGAGTGATATATTGTTTGATTAAAATAAGTAAGAGCTATTTCTTCTAAATAAGGGCACACATCATTTTCCTGGCAATTACAAAAGGGAGCTTAAAATGTTCCCATTAGGATTTGGATGAAAGAATAAGAATTGTTCGATTTGGATGGCTTCCCATGTTTAAAATCCTGTTTATCTGCAACGTGACTGAAATAGATGCTGGGGAAGGAAAAGCATTATGTTCATTCTGCTTCTTGCCTATACATATCATGATCTGTCTGCCTGAAATATTCTCCTCCCTATTTAGTTAACTCTTCTACACTTCTTAAGATCAGGCTCAAATGCAAGACTTGTGGCAAAACTTTCCACATGTACCTCCCTTTATCATTGCCACTTATTCACTCCCCCTTTGAGTCCTCAAAATGCTCATTTATATTCATATTTTTGGGACTTCCAATAGTAAACTCTTTATAGTCACTATGTCTTGCATGGCCATTTCCATTGCTAAGCAATTGAATGTCTAAAGGTTCAAAGACCATATTTTATACACTTTTAAATTCTCAGCACATAGTAATGTCCGTGGACCTAGTAGGTACTCCTTGGTGAACCCTCATTAGCAGCCCCAAGTGTTTAGTGAATTAGCAAGTGAACATTATGATGACTCATTTTCATCAAGTTTCACAGAGCTCAATTCAAATTCAAGGGTTTCAAAAGACAGACTTAAAAAGAAAAATAAAGTCATAACTATATCTTTAACCTCTGAAATAGGTATATGAACTGCTTTGAGTCATACCAACGGTTGGAGGTGTTGGAACATTCTCTAATGACAGTCTGAGAAATGGAGCACGGTCTGTTGAAACTGGAAGAGATGTCAGAGAGTCAGTTGGCTCACATGCTCTTTGACAAATGTGGAAAAGAAGGCCCAGAGGGGATACAACCTGCCCCAGGCACCCATCCAGAGGGCTGATGGCTGAGCTGTGCTTCAATGCTTAGTGAGCACTCTATTAGATTTTTCTCTCACACGGTTGTTCTGTTCTACACTCAAGTGTTGTGTTTACTTATTTCTGTATTCTCCACAGCACTTTCCAATTGTCCATTTCGGATTCTCGGTCAGTATTGAAATGAAATAGGGTTTCTCTTATTCTCCTCATCACATTCTCCCAGTCTCTTTATTACAAAGGGTATGAAAGGAAAAAGTTAACTCTGTTTTGGAGACTAAAAGAAATAAGAGTTGCCCCATCTCCTAGGTTGAAAAGTATAATTTAAAAAGTAAGAGGTACTAGCCCCCTTCTCTTCCAACCTGCTTTTTGCCTTACCTGAGACACCCATTCCTGTAACTCTGCCCAGCTCATTCCTACTCATCTTACAGGCCACAGCTTAAATTTCACTCACTACCAGGCTACTTAACTCCCCCTTGCTTTAGTACTCTTTTCTTCCATAGTACTTATTATAATTTTTAACATTTAGTTTTTTGTGTGCTTATTCACCTAATGTCTGTCCCTCCAACTAAACTGTAAATTTCACAGGAGATCTTTTATAGTCTTTTACACTATTAGATATCCATCACAAGCACATGGCACCTGATTCATAATGGGTACTCAATAAAATTTTATCGAAGGGATAAATAAATGAATGCAGCATTTATTTGTAGCCTATCTTGGTCTAGTGACTTTTTAGTGGGACCCTGTCCCTTTAAGACCCTACCTGTAAGATTAGGGGAGCACATGCTGGACGTCCCTGAGACTGGTCCTAGAAGGATTCTACTCCCTGCTCAGGGATGACCTTATCTTTGCTTCATTGTAGTCTGCCCCCTTCCTGATAATACAAACACTTTTTGTTGCCCTTAGTTTTTTTTTCCCACAGTAAAAATTTAGAACCCTGTTCCTTTGTGTTTTCCATACCTCATCTGATTTTGTTTATGGACAGTGACTTCTCTAGTCTTTTTGGCCTAATGCCTTTAGGATGGTCTCATGTTAACTAACTTCTGAACAATGTTTAGGGATTCTTGATCTTTTTATGCTATGGACCATCTTGGCATTCTTTTGAAGCCTGTGGATTCCCTTTTCAGAGTAATAATTTTTAATACATAAAGTAGAAAATACAGAAGTTTAAAAGGAAACTGATTGCACGAAATATAATTACCTACAACTCTCGCTTCTCATAAGTGGCCCTAGAAAAGACCTGGTTTGACCAAAATCAACCTGTATCCACTCCCAGGCTCTAATCCCAGGTACACTTGGAAGGTGGGTAGATTAGTTTTCCAGGATCGTAGTGTTGTGCTAACCTATTTGGGCCTTGGTATTTAAGCTAAAAACTT
This sequence comes from Carollia perspicillata, assembly GCA_004027735.1. Classification (NCBI taxonomy): domain Eukaryota; kingdom Metazoa; phylum Chordata; class Mammalia; order Chiroptera; family Phyllostomidae; genus Carollia; species Carollia perspicillata. The sequence goes on along the minus strand of PVKM010015920.1, from coordinate 5,670 downwards.
AGGTAACCTTCTAAAGAACTCTTTTGTTAAATTTTAAATAGCCTTTAATAGCCTCAATGGGAGACATGTTTCAGCAGATATCCAATTTGGCTTTAAAGTTGGTTACCCCTATATTTATTGATATTTAAAGTGGATCATTATGATTACATAGGTACCACTGGTGGCAAGTGCTGAGAAGAGAGCTGCCATGTGATAGTGGACTTAACATTTTCAGTGCAGACCACTCAGTCTGTAGATGGTAACAGTGAAACCAGGGAACAGACCTTGCAGGCTCAACCACGTGCCACCATGAAAGCCAGACTCACGAGACAGGTGTTGGAGAGAAGGAAAGTGGTTTATTTTCAGGTGCCAGAAACTTGAGAAGATGGCAGGCTCATGTATATACTTCAAAAATCATCTTAACATCTCATTGCAGGCAGAGGTGTTTATAAGGAGTGGAGGGAAAGCAGAACAAAGAGATTGAGAGGAGGGTGTTGAAAAGTCCTCTACATGCAGACCAGCACAGTCCATTTTGATAAAGACCTTAAAACTGGCCAAGCAGTGGTTTGGTGTGTGTCACCCTGGTTTTACTTTTGAAGGACAGCAAATCTTCTAGAACTTGAATGCCTGAGTGTCAGAGTCTTTATCTTTTGACGCTAGTTCTTAGGATTCTTATTCAAACATGCTGTTTATCTATAAACTACGTATTACTCAGGGTCAGCATTTATAGAAACAATGTCAAAAATGGTAGGTTGGGTTACAGTTTTTCACTGTTACTATAATAGTGGCACTGGTATCTTCCTGGACCAGTCCTAGAGTGGCAGAAATGATTGCCTCTGTTACCCAGGCCTTTCTAGGGTTTCCACTGGCTCTTGTGAAAGGTAGACACAAATCATAGAGAATATAGGCATCTTTATAATTCCAGTACTGAAATTAAAACCTCCCAGTAAGGAAGAATCCAATAGAATCAACATACCTGTGGCACATTGGAAAGAATCTTAGTCTTGGATGTGCAAGAGTCAAGTTTAAATACTAACTCAATGTTTTGTGCCTTGCACATTGCTCAAAGGGTACTACTGAAAATTTCATGGGGCATTTCAGTCATTCTCAATGTCATTCCTACTCTTCAGATTGTACACTCATCAGGGAATGTTTACTTTAATAAGCATTTATTGAGTACTGACAATGTGTCAGTACTGTTAAGAACTCATGTTAGGAACTATGCTATGTCCTGACTAATGCCTAAAGCAAAATTAAACATACAATGTATATTTGAAGAATTTCTGTAACCATTTGCCACGTTTCTATATAAGTAATTATGGTGTCTTTCACCTAGTCTTTCAGCTTATATTCAAAAGAGGATTAAATTCCTCCCTTTTTAAATGTAATATACATTAGAGAGGAAATAATCTTAAGAATAATATTTAAAATATATGAAATAATAAGCTCTATCCTCAGACACTATACAGGAACACATTTACATAGAATCAATTTGTATGATAATCGCAAGCCAGTCTCATCCAGAATTTCTCAGCACCATGAATCCAGGTTAAATTTATAGAGTGCAGTAAAAAGTGATACTATTTGAGCTACAAATTTCATCAGATGGGTGGCAATAGGAAAGCTGTTCCTACAATTGGCCTTCCCTTAATTGTCAATAAACTTCCCCAATTTTTTACCTATCAGAACCACTCTCATCCAAAATGCATGTAAAAACTAAATCTTCTCTAAGCATTGTTCTGAATGTCATCAAATACCAATGTTTGTTTGTTCTTTCATGCTCCCATCACTCTATTTTGGTCCTTAATTATGTTCATTTTTCATTTACCTGTCTGTCTCCTGTTAATTATACACTCCATGAGATCAAGTGACAGATTTTTTTTTCTAAATCATCTAATTCAGTACCTTGCAAATAGTGGTGCTCAATAATGGTTGAGGAATGAGTGAATGAACAAATGAGTGAATGGAACTGAAAGAATACTAGTTCTTTATTCAATAAAAATTTTGAAATTACTCGTAGGCAGCACATTGTTTCCTATCTTGGGTATATGAGGTCTGCCCAGAAAGTATCCAGCCATGTAATACAAAAATAGAGAAATTTATTGAAGAAGACAAAAGAAACATTGTACATAGGACAATGACACCCAGTCCCCTTCAAAGCAGGCACCGTAGGACCTCACACAGTTTTTCCAACCACCATCAGCTGTCCCATTGTATTTTCCTGAATCTCACTGATGATCTGAAATTTCTTTCCTTTCAAAGGTGATTTTAGTTTTGGGAAAAGCTGAAAGTCATTGGGCACCAAACCCAGGCTTTGTGGGGGCTGAGTTACCTGGATGATTTGATGTTTTGCTAAAAACTCTGCATGAGATGTGATGCATAAGCAGATGCGTTGTTGTGATGAAGCTGCCAATCATCAGTTGCCCATAGCTACAGCCTTCTGAATCATCTGAATAGTTTTCATGGAGGAATGTTCAAACTTAATGCAAAATTTGATGCTCTATTCACTCAATCATTTAGTATGCCATGGCTACACAATGCACATGCTCACTCAATGGAGTGTACCACCCTCACTGACTAGTACAGTGAAGTTGTCATTGTTCATGTATGTGCATTTCGGTCCACTCTCCTTGGCTGCCAAGTTACATCGATGTCTTGCAAACCATTCTGGGTATATTAACAATGGTTGGACTTTTTCTGGACAGACTATGTATATATCATGGTGAACTTGTATCTGTTGCCACAGCACTGATGGTCTAAATAAGCAATTTTCAACTGGTCTTTGGTGACACACCAGTGTGCCACAAGAATTTTTAAAACATGAAATACCTGACTACTTAATCAGGGGCACTGACCTCTTTTTCCTTAGACCATCCAATTAAAAAAAATGATAACATCCAACACAGCAATAGCCATCTGGTGTTAATGAATCAAAATTATACCTATTTTTGGTCAGATTGGCAAAAATATAACATTTTTTGGCATGCTACAGGATTTTAGTAATTAGTTTATATGTGCCATGGGATGAGAAAAGTTGAAAATTGCTGGTCTAAGTTATAATAATGCTATAAATGTCATCTCAGTGTTAAAGACTATGTATTCAGAAATGTAGGGATTCTATCACTTTTGAGAATGTATGGAAAAATCTGTGGCTTTTAAAAATTTAACATTCAAACTATAGAAATGAACTTTTGAGAAATTCAGTGGGCATAAACAAAGCAGTGTGATTTTGCTATCAGTGCCTGAAAAATATTAGACGTATGAATCATACTGAAAGAGCACCGCTGATGTGCGGCCTGCCAGAGATTCTATTTCAGTCTCACAACAGGGCTCCTGCATGGCCTCGTCCAAACCGTGTCTCGCTTGAAATCTTCTGTTTTATAATCCACTCCTTCTCCCCGCAGATGAGTATGCTGAGGATTAATTACTATAAAGCACTTTGCAAATTAAAGACCTGTGTAATTTCTAAGTGGTGGTGTTGTATTGTGGGTGAGGTGCCAGTGAAATATTAACAAAAGCCCCCGCTCGCTAAAGGCCGCATTGATGTGTTAAACTCCCGCTGTGGAACAGTACCTCTGGGGAGTCTCCTACATTCTTTTCTTTAGATATGTGAATTGGCAATTAAAATAATTATATTGCAGTCCTCATTGTGATGCCAGTCAAGAAATCTGCATTGAACAACATGGCATGTGGTCTTTGAGTTTCAATTACCAAAGAGTACACTTTTCCCCTCCTTTATCACGTGAGTATTGCATCTGAACCAGTGGAGCAACCCAAAATCTTGCTTTTTTATCTTTTTAAATTTTCTGCTGAATATGATATTTTCAGAAAAGTGAATGAAACATTCCTGTTTGTGGACTATCATTCAGATTGCCAGGGAATCCGAGGCAAATAGCTTGCTTTTTCTCCCCCCTCCTTTTTTCTGAAGCAGACATACCTGGGCAAACATTGAGTTTAATACTTTAAATCTGCTTCCCAGCACGTGCTGGTAGAAGAGATAGTCAAAGGTTAGTAATACCCTTGCTGTGCCCAGCAGAAGCCTAGATGATTAACCTTGTGCAAAGCAGTTTGAAAGAAGTGAGGCTATCTCATTTTGGGCCATTCTGCTGATTACCTGGATTTTCTCCTATTTGTACGTCTGTGTGTAAGCCTGTGTTCTCTGATTTGGGCCAAAATCTATTCAAAAATAATAGCAGTGCAAGTGAGATAAGAGGATTAGATCATGCCACTCCGAATCTGCATCAGGTTTCTTTTCCAAAATGTTGGGTTTGGGTTTTAAAGATTTTTTTTCTTTTGTTTTCTTTTAATGCACTGAATGTGCATCTGATTTTTAAAAGATTATTGAAGCTTTAAACAAAAATTATAGAATACTTGTGTGTGTACATTTGAAGACCTATGTTCTTTATAAGGAACTAAAAATCTAGAAATTAAAAAACTACATATTAATCTCTTATGTTTTGAGATTTTGCTTTCATATTAAGTCATGACAGTTTTGAAGATTTGGTTTAAAAGTAGAATAAAACATCTGTATTGCAGTGCTTTTATAAACCAGACTTGTAATGGTTGTCAAATGTGGGGATGTTTGTGATAAAAATAGTCTGTACTAAGTCTTGATTTTTTGGCAGACACTTGAGGGAAGAAATGATTTGATTTTATATTAAATTGACTATTTTTAAAGAGCAAATCTGGATTGACCTTTAAAAATATTCCCTCAAACAACTATTTTCAGTTGGCATATTTTGCTGTAGTTTCTTGTTAAAACACTTCATTAGCATTTAATCAATAGTGTCCCTGCTATGATTATATTCAGCTGCACTTAATTGGAGATAAAATTAGGGAAGAAATGCAGACCCTAATCAGATCCACGCACATTTGTATATTCTGTTTTTCAATTTTGTAAAAATACATCATATGGATGTATATATGTATTAGTTCTTACGTCTGTTGATGATTTCTACAGGAGAAATGGCCCCTAAAGTCTGCACAGTCATTGGGCAGTGACCACAGTTGGATGAGTCTGAGGAGGTGCTTCCCATGTAATTGGTGGTTATTCAAAGTGATGGCCCAGACTGACTCTAGTTCCAGTCCTGCCACAGGGGCAAGCCTTTGCCGGAAGGCTGTGGGCCAGGTTCTTTTGGGTAGGTTTTCCTTTGTAAGCCAGAAAGGGGAAGTGAGAGCTGGCAAGACAGCAAAGGAGCAAGGTGGGGTTCATGGCACACTTCTTTGGATTATTCTGGGTCTCAAAGCCTTATCATGTTGTGTCACTGGAAACGATATGCTTAACATCTGCACAGACTGCTAATCTTTGTAGATTCCACTGGCATTATTTGAAGATAGAGCCCCATAGCCAATATTTTGAGGGTCCATGTCTAAAGAAACTAAGCTGTTTGATGACTTCCTTGTTCTATGTGCCCAGAGGAATCCTCTTCATGGTAAACAGTATGCACTTATGGAGAGATACTGTATTTTATCCTACAGTAGTTACCCAATCTGACTAAGTAAGGTTCTCTTGCCCTTATGGCTTTGAAAGATTACTGTTGGTTACCTTATTCTCCTCTTTAATAGTGGAAAACGTTTACTTATCCAATCATTACTCTCTCCAAAACGAATAAATTATTCTGCTTTCATGTGATCTGATACCTGTAGTTTTTTCAAACCTAAGTTGTCTTATTTCTTTGTTTAAGGACAAAG
>PVKM010015919.1:0-27297 GCA_004027735.1 Carollia perspicillata | reverse complement strand
TGTCTTTTGTTTACTTTCCATGTTATCTTTGGAGAAATTGCCAGGGAGTCACATCCTCCTTGTTGATTTCTTCTGTTGCTATGAGATCTTCACAGGACACAAACATGACGACACACCGAAGGCTTAAGTCTCCTTTGTCTCTGATTTCGAAAGCTCTAAGAAGGGAACCCTGTGATACTTCTCCAAAGGACCCATGAACTTGAACATAGATAACTTAGTGAGGTCACAGTTTATCAAAACTGTGTGGGAGGCTGAGGAATCGCCAAAGGGTGATACAATAGAAACTTTTCCAAAGTTTATCAATAAGAAGAGTGCGCACATTAAGATTCATTTACAAGAGTCAGCAAACTACAGCCCACCACCTGTGCCTCAAAACAGTGTTGTAGGAAACAGCCACACCCAGTTGTCTGTGTGCGTGTGGTTGCTTTCTGGCTACAATGCTAAGGTTGAGTGGTTGTGACGGAGAATTTATGGCTCACATAGCCCAAAATCTTTAATCTGGTGCTTTAGAGAAAAACTTTGCTGACCTCGGATTTGCTTTGCCAATTTTACCATAATTTAAAAAGCTTTTCAGTGCAAGCTCAGCAGAGGTGACTGGGAATTGAACTCATGCCTCCTCTGTACATACCAGAAACATCATGTGGAAAATTCGCGTTCAAATCTCAGTGGATCAAAAAATTACATTCATAAGAGATGTTGAAGCTGATAAATCAAAACACTCCCTGGAAGTTCGAAATCGTACCAGAGCAGAAGAGGGACCTGTGTATACTTAAAGTAGGATAAGCAAAGTTTGCATTGTCCGAGAATAGAAGTATTGTTCTAACTAAGCACATTCTTTTTTTTTTACTTTATGTTGTTTTATTGCTTGGCGCAGGGAAGAGGCTGCCAGAACTCTGGTTTCACTGTTGTTATGTAGTCGGCACTGTGAAAAAGCCATGAGAATGAAAAATGATTCACATTCCCTGTTTGGTTCATGGCAAATGTATAAATCAGTGCAGTTTGGTTTGTGCAAGTTACAGAGCTTTTCGATTTCGGGTTTAAACACACAAGGTCAAAAACAAAGTGAAATTTGATTCCCTGCAGTAGAATGCGGCCTGCAGGCCTTGGGAGACCCTTTCCTGGGTCACGCTGGCGGGCATGGGGACCATTCCATTCTTTGGTAGCAGGGCCTCCATTTTTCAGTCTGGGAGTGCAATGAAGGTTTAGCAGCAAACACGTAGCACCCTCTGGTGGTGAAATTCGAAACCACCCGCTCCAACAAACGTGAGGCCTGTACATTAACGTGGAAGAAAATACAGAGTTAGGCCTTTGGGAGCTTACCTAGTCTACCCTCGGGCCTCCAGGCAGATCAGGAAGATCATTAAAAAACAAACTCAGCACCCAACCCAAACATTTGTTTGAGTTAATTTGCTGCCAAAGGCATTTGCAGGCTGTAGCCCAAGCTGTGTTTATTTAGCCCCAAATTTGACTCATAACATAAAGTTATACAACTGAAATAGGAGAAGGAGTGTTTTTTTTTGTGTGTGTGTGAAAATGTGTAGACTTCAGGTATTGGAAAAGGTACAGGAATATTTACAAGGGAAGATAAATTAAGGATGAACGGGCATCAGCTCCAGACTTTTAAATTGCACCATCAAAAGGAAAAGGCCGCGCATTTCGCTTTATTACTGCCCAGAGAGCTCGGGGGCCTCCTTTTGCTGTGGTCCAAGCGGCAGGACAGAAGGAATTTATTTCTCGGCTATTGGCAGAAGTCCGTTCTGTTCTGTTAACGAGACTCATAGAGCGTTGTGTGGTGACGGGTGGCTCAGTAGTTCAGATTCCACAATACAGACCGGAGCTCAAAATGAGCTACTGGAGCCTTAGACACGAAAGCCATTGCCAAGGGGTTTAGACAGGAAGAACTTTGGAATCCGGTTCAGCAAACTGTCCTCTCACTGCAGATGACCCCTTGACCTTTGGCTGCCTGGAGTCAGCCAGCCACCAGACTGATGAAGGTGCCCAGTGCTTACCTTTCACTGGCTCTGTGAAGGAAGGTGGCGGAGGGAGGGCTGGGGGCAGCAATGGGCAGCAGTCAGCAGCGAGGGTCTACCACCCGGCAGATTTGGGTTGGCTTCCAGATGGGGGGCTTGAGCCTCAGCAATGTCTTCTCGACAACTGGCGGCCCTTTAGTGGCAGGAACAACGACCTACTGAATCTGTGACACAGTGAGGCCCCCGAACGGACGACGTTTAAAGCTGTGGTGTGTATGAGATCCACTGTGGCTCATGATTGCCTGTGAAGGAATGATGATTCTTTTTTAAAGTCATTATGCAACTATGGTAAATTTAATATATTCAAAGTCATGATCTCAGAGCATTGATGCGTTCTACACCTAATGGGGTTCTTGTGCATTTGGTTTTTCATGTGTTCCCATTTTAGTCTTTAAAATGAAGGGGAAGGTACTTGGGATTTGCCCAAGCTTAACTCTTTTCTCCGCTATGTGCTAAAATGAACAGTCTCTTAATCTGTGGTCCTAGGGACCGGTCATGAGAAACGCTCCAGGGAGTGATTTAAACCAGGAAGATTCAGCAGTGAGGTCTGCATGAGCACTGACCACCCTGCCCCCAACACAAGGTTACACCTTCCCTCTCTGCTTCAGGTCATTAGTTGAAGAGAAATCAGGCTGAAATTAGGAAACACTGATTTGGGGGGAGCTGGATCTGTCTGCCCCACAAATACTTTAAACACATGTTTTTTATTCCCAAGTAGTAAGAAAGGAAAATAGTATATGATTCCCTGCCAAACTGCCTCTGCCTTGCCTGTTGTTAATATCTTTCTTTACTGACAATGAGGTCCTGATATTATTTAGGAAGCCAGCCTTCTGCATCTTTATTAAGGAAAGTGCTGTCTCATAATAGACACCCAACACATGCTGTTGAGTGACAAAGATGAGGCCAGGCATCCTAGAAAGTCCAAGTTCTGTAACGACCCCTGGCAGAATGAGAATTTCGCAACTTACTGGAAAGATGCAAACCAACCTGGAGGGAGGAGGAGGAACAGGAGACTCACACAACCTGTTGATAGTTTTGACGGGCTAGCTGATCTCCTTCTTCGTGGCATCTCATAAATTGGAAGTCAGGGACCTCATGTTGGCCGCCCCACCTCCCTTCACTTCCCTCTCATGCCCTATTTCTTGCATCCAAGAAAGCCCAGCTTTCTTGCATTTTCCACGGTGCCGTGCAGCCTCATGCCTCAGCACACTCGCACAGACTGTCTCCCCTCCCGGAGTGCATCTGCCCGTTCGCCTTCCTTCAGGACCACAGTCAAGGGCCAGGTCCTTGGCAATCCCACTTCTGGTTAACGTCCTCCCTCACAGGGGCACAGTTCATTTCCCCTTATCATGCCGTACATGATTTTTATTTCAACGCCTACCTTTTAGACTGTCATCTCCTTGAAGGCTTGGTGTGCATTTTTTTTTTAATCTCCAGGGCCAACAGAGTGCCTGACACAAAGCAAGGGCTCAGTAGATAACAATGGAAGAAATGAAGAAGGAGAGAGTCCTAGAGGAATAAAAAAGAAGGAAGAGAAGCTGCTTGTTACATTTCAGGGAGGATGGAGTATGATCCATGCATTAAGGCTACATTGGTTTTATGGGGTTTTTTTCTTTGAAGATTTTATTTATTTTTAGAGAGAGGGGAAGGGAAGGAGAAAGAGGGAGAGAAACATCAGTGTGAGGGGGCAGTGTGGAAACCCCTCTGGGTTTCCCTACAGTGCTCCTGGTTCCCAAAGTCACTGGGTGGTAACTTTCTTTTACCCTGTCTCCGCACTGCCCCAAGGACTACCCAAGGCCACGCATGGCCTGCTCAGGGGTTCATGCCTTTGCTGCTCCCCTCTTCCACAAGAGGTGAGGAGGGGTCCGAATTAAGATTGGACTTCTCAACTGCCGACAGCTTACACCTACACTTCCTGTACCTCAGTGGCCCCAGGAACATAATTCTCTCATACAAAATTGCCAAGCGAAGTGGTTTTCCAGAGGACCTAAGTAGAAACATTGATTGGGAGCCTTACATTTGAAATCAGATAGTTCTAAGGGGTGTAGTTTCCTAATGGGAGCCAATCCTGAGGCACCTGCAGATGGGATGGGAGCCAACAGGCCATGGTGTTATCGTCTTCATTCGGCCTCCTCAGTTGGCTCCCAATTTCCCGGATCTTGCACTGTCTCTCTGGACTCCTTATTTAAATCAGCCACGTGTTTGGAGGCAAGCCTGGTGGCATCTAGGTTGCAAATTAAAATTCCCTCGTGAAGAGGGCATGCACTAATCTTATTTTTAGCTCCTGTTCCTTAGATAAGAGCTGACATCATTCCAGGGAGAGATTGACATCTGCCTGTTTTTTTTTTTTTTCTTCCTTGAAGTATGCCTGCTATTTCCCCTTTGACACTGGTTTAAAAGTGTTAATCCTCTTTCTACAGAACAAACTGTAGAGCCTCTGGGCCCATGTTAATAAGGTCAGGGATTGAGGGATCCTCTCTGGGGAGATTAGTTGTCTTTACACAATGTTAATCTCATACTTTAGCAAGTCCCTTGAAAGACCGAAGGGCGGGGGCAGGGGAGAGGGACTATCTAAGGAACACAGACATTCCAGGCATTACTTTGTAAAGATATTATTTACATTAAGTAGTCAAAATGTTCTGGTTTTTAAAAAAGCTCATTGTTTTCTCTACCTCTGAACCATTTTTTCAACTATTAATCATGAGAGCTTTGATGGTTTAGTTCTTGATTTATGTTAGACAATGAAATGATATAGCCAGTCTTGATATTCCCGAGGAGAAGCCTTTAATCTCTACTTGGGACCAGTGGCAAACCAACGCCCATCTCTCAAAAGAATAATAACATAATGAAGTGGCTACACTATTGCTCTGAAGTCTAAGGACTTTTTCTGTGATTTCCTTTAGAGCTACTTGTCTGATTCTCCCCTGATGGTATGGGCACCACTGGATGAGCTGGACTATGCTTTTTAAGTAGTAAGCCACTTAAAAGCAGGAGTCCTTTGAGTCACCTGGTAAATGGATTAAATAAGTACATGCAAATGTGGACTATGTTGCCTGCACAAGCCAGAATGGCCCACCAAGCAATACAATTCTTAGCATAATAGAAACAAGGTCCTTGTCACATACTTTGGAGCTTCACAGATCGCTAGACCCATAGAAAGTTTTCTGAAGTAGCAGGTCTCTGTATGTTTAAAGATTTGTCTCCCATCCTCCAGCCTACCTATGCCGTAACAAAATAGTGACAATACCAATCCAGCGCACTCTCCGGGTGCTGTTGGCATGATGCCCTGTGTTGGAGGGAAGATGGTCAAGGTCTGTAGATAGAACCAGGGAGCCAGCTCAACCCTGATGGAAAATGATGACAATGCGCAGAGAAGCGAGGCGGTTCTTCTTTGACTGTCAAGCAAGGCTTTGCGTAGAATGTGGTTTGGGGGTGCTCTCAGGCCTCCATATTCTCCCCTACATTCACTTTCCTATCATTTCCTAGTTGGCACTGTCACTTTCACATAATGAGCTGGTGGGGCTTCAGTTCAACAGAATAAAGTCAGGAAGCCACAAAATTTAAAATTTGCGTTTGATTTTGGCAGATATATACACAGACATTTATCACAACCAGGGAAAGTCCCTGGGTGTACACCATGAGCTAAAATATAGAAATTTGAGCTTGTCATCTCTTCTTTAAGCTGTCCAGTTCCATTAGAAGCCGCTATCTCAGCTATCTCGCCTGAGCCTCTTTAAACTCTTCAAGCCATTGACACTATTCAATGGCAGTGACAGTTTGATCCCTTAAATCCTTCTTTTCAATGGACACTTCATTAAAGATCACCGCAGAAGGAAAAAATCCAGTTATCTGTTACAGCTGACAAGTTCTCATTCTTGAACTCCAATGGAATTTTCATTTTCTTCGGCCCCTATTAGGGCAAATAACCAACAGCAATTCCCCAAGTGACTCTCTTCTGATACCAATTTCTTTACCAGCCTGGGATTGTGGTTGCCAACAGTAGAAAATAACTCTGGTTAACTGAAATAGAAAAGGGATTTGTTGGAAAGATATGAGATACTTGGTGGAATTGACAAAAAGTTAGAGATTTAGGTCAGAAATAGAGAGAAGGCAGCCCTGACCCTCCATGTGACTGGATTGGGACACAGGGTTTATAGGAGGTAATTAAGGTTAAATGAGGTCACCGGGGTAGAATCCTCATCTGATAGGATTGGTGGCTTCGTAAGAGGAAGAAGAGAGATTTGTCTTTCTCTCTCTCCACGTGCATGCACCGAGGAAAGGTCAAGTGAGGACACAGTGTAGAGGAGTCAGCAAGCCAGGAAGGGAGCTCCCACACGAAAGTGAATCGGCTGGTAACTTGATCTTGGACTTCCCAGCCACCAGAACTGGGAGAAAATAAAATTGTCGTTGTTTAAGCCTCTCAGGCTATGGTATTTTGCTAGGGCAGCCATGCTGTCTGAGCTAACACAGCAAGGCCATGCTACGGATTCTGGTCAGCGTGTTAGAAGATGTAAACCTCCTGGACTTCCTGTCACTGGACAACCATCATTATGCTCAGGATTTAAACTCCATAGTCACTGCTGCCTTGTAAACCCCCACCTCTCCCAGCACTTTGACCATGTTCCCTCGAGATTTAAAGGGCAATATGGAAGTCCACTAGCTAAGGCTGTTACCTGCCCTGCCTTAGCTGAGGGGGGCCAGGCGGAGGAATGACTACCCTGGCCCAGCTTCCTTAATCTTAGGAGAAGCTATGACTCTTCTCCAACCTGGTTTGCCATACTCCCTTCCAACAAAGGTGCTCAGATACTGAGCACCCAAAAATATATGTTTAACAAAATGCCCCCTCCGGTGTGAGAAGAAAAAAAGGTAGACAAAGAGACAAATTATAGAAATTATATTTATTATGTGCTCAGCACATTCCTGTATGTTATTGCACTTGTGCTGTTGCTATAGAATTTACTCACCTTATGGAATAAATCAAAAGTGCAGAGAGAATGTAGCTCTTTTATTTTGTCCTCAGTTGTTTATAATATTACTGCCTGTCAGGGGAAAATGGGAAAGATGCATGAAATAAACAACTTCAGTACAATCTCTTGCTTATTTTAAGCAGACTCAGTTGGTATGTTCAGTTAAAATTGGGCAGAAATGCTCAAATTCTCATGGACCCTCACTTTTACCTACTTGTCTCCCTAAGGTCACAGCCAAGTATAGAGGGGGGAGGATGAGGTTTACATGAGCTGATGGCCTTGGCGGCGCCTCATGCCGGTCCTTCCCAGTGTGCTGGCTGACTTCTGCTGCTCTCTGATATGATGCTCTCTGTCCACCTGGGCACCGGCACCTGGTGCTACAGCATGCAGCTGGTGAGCTGTGGCTGTTCTTTTGGCTTGGCATGACTTGGACTCCTCCCAGATTTCATTGTCTCTAGACTCTGAGTCAATATCCTGTTCTCTATGTAGCCTCTGACCTAGAAGTCCATCCCCAGCCCATGCTACATCGTCCCTTATTCCACCACAGTAGACTTCCTGAGAGACTGGCTCTCAATTCAGTGTCCATGCCTCAGATGATCTGAGGGAGGCTCAGAAGCACTCACTAGTTATCTCCGCCTTATTGTGGCAGCCAATTCCAATGAGGCTGGTTACCCTGTGGTGAATGAGACCTGTTGCATAATGGTCTCCTCCTAGATTCCCGAACAAGGAATATGGTTCAAGGATCCCCATGTTCATGTCTCTTCTGAGTCATCCAACACTCCACCTTTCCCAGTGCTGCTCCCCGGAAAGTAGAATGCCCAAAATATTTGAAAATTTTTCTCTTCTGCTCCCTAAATAGTCCTTTCTTTGCCACTTTTTCTGGAAATAAATGTAGCCCCCACTAGGGCAAAATAACCAACATCAATTCTCCAAGTGACCGTCTTCTGATACCAATTTCTACACCATACATTTAGGAAAGGAGTAGACAGAAGGAGTGACCTTTACTGTTTTTTGACATTCTAAATGATAAGAAAAAGGAATTTGGAATATCCTTTCTACCTCATTTAAATCTAGCTGTCCTCTTACTGTGGCATTCTAAAATTCAGTTTTTTGAGAAGGGAGCTGAATCTTTTTTTAAAAAAAGATTTTATTTATTTACTTTTAGAGAGAGGTAAGGGAAGGAAACAGAGAGGGAGAGAAATATCAATGTATGAGACATACATCAATTGGTTGCCTCTTGTACACCCCCAACTGGGGACCTGGCCCACAACCCAGGCATGTGTGCTGACTGGGAATGGAACCAGCAACCTCTTGGCTCACAGGTCAATGTTAATCCACTGAGCCACATCAGCCAGGACAGTAGCTGAATCTTTACTTGTTTTACTTTCATTCTTTTATATCAGATTCTGTCAAATTCTGTAGCAAATGAATGCCTTAGGTAGACGAGAGTAAAGATCACTATATTCAGGAAGACAAATAAGAAAGCACATTCATAATTTTCAAATATAACTCTCACTGTACACCAAAATGAAGAGAATGTTTTTGTTCATTGCTTCTGATCAATGATAGGGCCAAGAAATACTGGGACTAAAGAACACTAAGAAGCAAAGCAAGCCTTTTATTCCCTTGAGAATAATAATTAATATGTCAACTAACTCAAGAAGTATGTAAAGGTTCTACTTCCAACCTGGCAACATGGGGAGCTAGCTCTGTGGGCCTGCTTTCCAGTAAAACTAGTGAAAATTATTTTTATAAAACCTATTCAAAGTCTCTGGAAATGGTCCCATGGTCATATAGCATTTTTTAAAAAAAAATTATTCAAGAAAACTTGCTAGAACAGGATAAGAACAGAGTCTATGGTGTTTGAACCACAACCTGCTCTCTTCCTACCTCTTCCCAGTTCAGCTAGAAGCAAACTCCACTTCAAATGGGTACATCAAAGAACACAGAGGTATCTCTCCTCCCAACTCCCAGTTAGAGGGCTGTGGTATCTTCCTGGGGTGGAGCAGGATATTAGCATTTCTATTTCTGCCCCAAGATAACTGTTACAAAGCTTAAGTTCCAAGCAAGTGCAGCAGAAATATAGGTGTTCTCTTCTTCAGCCTAGTCCTGATTTGAGGAATGGGAACTTTACCTTGGGTTCAATATCCTAAAAATACTGGAGCCCCTATCACCCTCACCTCAAGTTCGTGTGTAAAGCAGAGGTTCTATTCAAGGGGAGGCAAGCCAAATAGGTCAGAGGCTACCCAGTCTGAACAGGGGTGTCACTCCCTCTCCCCCAACTCCAGAGTCCTGGCTCAGAAATTTTGCCCAGGGAAAGAAGCAGGTCATTAAAAAGCTCAGAATCTCTTCCCAAAGAAGCTGACTTCATTTGCAACAGAATGTGGGTATGTTTAGTCCTAAGGAAATTCTCAAAACAAGGAGGTTACTGTGTAAAGCAATTAAGAAGCCACTGGTAGAGGCATTTGAGATGTAAGCCGAGCTATTGGCCAGCTAGTTACCCAAACAGAACCATGGAAACAGGCAGCTAAGAAGACCCTTCCTGGGATTCGAAAAATCTCAACTGATCTAAGAAACTATCCCTGGATGCCAAGTGGGTTCTGGACTTATTGGGGAGATCACTTCATAAATTATATAAATGTCTACCCACTATGTGGTATACCTGGAACTAATATAAAATAATATCGAATGTCAACTGTAATTGAAAAAAAAGTAAATAAAAAACTATCTCTGTAAAGGAATGTAAATTCAATTCAATCAATCTGTGGAGAAATTTGTGCCCTGGGCATTGTTGCTGAAAACAACAGCAATCGGTCAATAACTAATGGAACTTAGCAGCTGGGTGTGGTCAGGGGAAGGGACAGTTAAAGGGACTGCAAAAGACTGTCATCCCAGGATGTCTGCACACGTGCACAAGGCTGCACTCTCCTAGGAGCAATATCAGAGGTTTCACACTATGGGTGGGAGGGGGCAGGGGAGAACAGACTTGACTAAAATAATTCAATCACTAAACAAATAAGCAAATAGCAGTAACCAACCCCCAAGGAAGGGGAAGGGGATTAATATCCAAAATCTTTAAAATATATTATCAAAAACAGTCAGTTTCCAATGACAACAGCACAAGTGAGGCATGCAAAGAAACTGGCAAGTCAGACAGGGGAAAAAGTAGGCAAAAGAAACAGTCTGTGAGAGTGACCAGATGTTGGTTGGATACAGTACATAAAAATTTCAAAGTACATGAAGATATGATTATGGTATTCTATCACAGAATATCAATGAAGAGGCAGAGATTATTTTTTTAAAAACCAAATGTAAATTACAAATTTGAAAAGTATGAAAACTTCAAAGAAAAATTTGTTAGAGGGCACAATGGTAAATTGAAATGGCAGAAGAAAGAACTGGCAAACTTGAAGATAAATTGATAGAGTATTCAATCCAAAGATTAGAGAGAAGAAAACAATGAAGAAAAATGAGATCCTCAGAGCGATGTGGGATACCATTTGATGAATCAGCACACATGTTATGGGAGTGCCAGGAGTGAGAGAGAAAGGAGCAGAAAATATTTGAAGAAATAATGGCCAAAAACTTCTCAAATTTGATAAAAACTGTTATCTACAAACCCAAGTGTCTCAACAAATAGAGTAAATTTAAAGAGTTCCAGAAAAAGACACATCATAGTAAAAAATACTGAAAGCAACAGAGAAAAAGGAATTTTCACTTACAGGGGAGCCCAGTAAGATGAACAATTGACATCTCATCAGAAACAATCGCAGCTAGAAGACAGTGGGATAACATATTTAAGGTGCTCCAAGAAAAAAAACTGTTCGCCAATAAATGTGAACCTAACAAAAACTTTCTTTCAGAAATGCAGGTGAAATAAAGACATTCCCAGATAAGCAGTGCGAGAATCTGTTGCTAACAGACCACTTTATGAAAATACTAAAGGAAGTTCTTCAGCTTGGGAGCAAGTGATCTCCGACAGTAGATCAAACCCATTAGTAGCACCATAAAGGAAGTAAGTGAGAGCAAAGCTGCATTTGGCCTCAGGAAATGATTCAGAATGGTAATTCAAATAACCAGGAACAAGTGAAGAAAATAAAATACTAAAGCTAAATAACAAAAGCTATACGTATATAATTGCTCTCTTTTTTCTCTCAACTTCTTTAAAATGCATAAAATTATATAAAGTAATAATTACAACAATGCATTTTTGGCTTAGTAACATATATAAATATATTATATATAATAATAGCATAAAAGAAGGAAAAGGCATAGAGCTGTATAGGTGCAATGTTTTTTGTATGTTATTGAAATTAATCTAAAGTAGTCATCTAAAGTAAAGAAGTACAAATCTGAAGCAGACTCTGATGAGTTAAGCATCTTGATATGTAGCCTAGAAATCTTCCCCAAGCCTGTTACATGGTAAGAGAATTCCATCAACTTAATGCACTTCCCACTCACATCTGATGTTTCCTTCCATATGAAGCTCAGTTTAGAGTAATACTCCTGACCTCTATATTGCTGCCCCTGTACTCACTCTACCCCACCTGGAAGAAAGGAAGAAAGGAGGAAGGAAAGAAAGAGAGGAAGGAAGGAAGGAAGGAAGGAAGGAAGGAAGGAAGGAAGGAAGGAAGGAAGGGAAGGAAGGAAGGGAAGGAAGGAAGGAAGGAAGGAAGGAAGGAAGGAAGGAAGGAAGGAAGGAAGGAAAAGAGAAAAGAAAAGAAAAGGAAAGAAAAGAAAAAAGAAAAGAAAAGAAAAGCTATCACTATTATCATAGAGCCCTGGCAAAGAATGAGATTTCTTATAAAATTCTCAGTACAGGATTCCAGTTTTGTTAATAATTTGGATGGTTCTGTTGCAAGAAAGCATTTATCTGAGTGAGAAGCTTTCCTTTTCATAAAATAAGATAGTTTTTTGAACTATGGGATAAGAGTTGATCTCATTTAACAGCCCCAAATCTGTAGCGTGAAATTTGTGTCCTTATGTTCAGTACAGCAAGTGGGCATTCTTACTGTGAGTGTGGCATATTGAAGACTCAGGATGTTGCTAAATGTTTTTCTAGTACTGGAAAAAAAGAGTGAGTTGATAGCTCAAAGAAAATGAGAATAACCTTCAGTTCCCTCTACTTGATGATTCTCTGGTGTCATGTGGCAGTCCCTGACAACCCGCTCACATTTCCTGATTAAGTAAGCAATTGGGGGCAGGCATGCGGTCATGCATAGAATGGTATGCTGGATAACATTAGTTCCAAGGCAAAATGTAAACTAGGATGAAATGTCTATTAATATGATGAAGTTGTATGAGTTTGCAATGCATTAACTATTCACAAAGGGTGGAATTTGCTTTGCGTGTCACTAATCTCATAATTCCCATTGGTTCCGTCCTTGCTCTCTGCCTGAGGACACCCACGTTTGTATGTGCTTTCCTACTTACGGGGCTACCATTTCAAATTTCCTTCCATGCCTATTTTCTCCACTGTAGCTCCTACTTAAAAAACCGTCCTCTTTCTCTTGAGCAACCGTTTTGATTTGTTTGGACATCATGAAATTCCTATCTTTTTTCAACCCTTGCTTTCAGAGGATATTACAACAATAAATGAGAAAATGATTGGAAAATTCCTTTCCTTAAACTATTATCTCAATGATAATAGTTTGGTTTTGGTGCTGGAGGACTGAGGAAATGGATATGTAATATCCATTTTCCCCTTGTAAAATGGATCAGGACAGTGTTTTTGCCAAAATTGAGGGCTTCTTAGTAATGATGAGTTTTGAGATCTGCCTATTTTCCCAGACAAAGAGTACAGAGAGACGTACCATATTTCTGAACGTACCTGGATAGAGAGACTGAGCAGCTGTTACGCTTGCACAGCGGTAACCTCAGCAGAGTCATCTCGCAGAACTAAATAGCGGCCCAATCATCTTCAGGTGCCCCAGACAAGCAGTGATTTTGTCTGCCAGAGGGACTCTTGGGTGGGCTGCTGGTAATGTATCTCCCAATAACCATTATTAGGAATGTCAGTCTAGGTAAATGCATGTTCATCTGGGTCCATTTTATCTTATTTTGTTTTGATTTAACCCAGATCTTGAGATCCAAGTGTTATGTTGAGCTTTAGTTTGCTGAGGTTTGGTGAAATTTGAAGAGGAGGGGAAAAAATGTTCCTCTGTACCCTTACGGAGACAACACACTGAGGAAATAGGACTTTTCCCTCCCTAGTTTGGTAATCCTTGGCTTGGCATATTTGGGTAAGAAAATGAAAGGTTTGCCCACATAGTTGAAATCTCTCGTCACATTATATCATCTGAAGCCTATTTGTACGTTGGGATCATTTTATTTGGTTTTGGTTAGACATAAAAGTGTTTTGTGGTCTCCTATTTTTTCAAGGCCTCCTGGCTTTTGGAAAATTGAGTGATTTCATCCCTGTCCGGGTTTCCTAGTGAAATCTCGTATTTTTACTCAAATTACTTGATCAATTAGTTATGTCAGCTGCCCCAAATGTGCCTTTTTATTAATAGCACCTTTTATCAACTCAGTGGAATTAGACATTGCAACCACAGTCTGAATGAGGCTGGTAACATCTTGCAATAATTTATTAATATTACTTAAAAAAATGCCACCACAATCGTGCATTCGTGAACTTTTTGGATGTGTCCCTGTGTGAGAGATTGCATTTGTATTATGATTAGTTCTGACAAACTGGATTAGGTCTTGGCTATTGTTAAGTGGTTCTATCTGACCTCAAATCTACTGAGAGATGCAGCATTTTTAATGAATTTAATTAAAACTGCATGCAGTTTGTGGAGTTGCCTCTGGCCAATATGCCATTCTTCTTGACTGAATGGAGTTTCTGCTAACGTGCAATGATGTTTTATAGGAGAAGTGTTTGAAACCCCTTCATAGTAGCCCCAAGGTAGTTTCCATGGAATGACATGGTGATGAAATGTTAAAATCATAAAAAATTATTTTCTACTTAAGTAAGTCATGTTTACACTAAGCAATGTATGCACAAATGTGTTAAACATGTTTGTTGAAGCTGTGAGAGACATGGGTTGTATTTCAACAGCAGCAATATGTTGGCAACGAACGAGTTTTAACAAATTCAAATCTGGCAACATTTTGGACAATCTGCTATATGTATTATTCTTTGAAGTATAAAAAAAGGCCATTATGGAATTTCCTTTTAACATTTAGTTCATTTGGCCAAATAGTTTTAATGATCTTTCCTAACAAACAAGAATAGTATATAAAGAAGGCTCTGAGTATTACTTTTAAACAGTCTCACAACACATCAGTGATAGAACTTTGTCTTTTTTCAAAACAAAGACATCCACTGTGCTTTCTTTTTCTTAATCTTTTTAAAATTCTATTTTATTGGTTACGCTATTACAGTTGTCCCAATTTTCCCCCCTTTGCCCTCCTCCATCCAGTACCCCGCTGCACTCCCTCAGGGAATCCCCACACCATTGTTCATGTCCATGGGTCATGTGTATAAGTTCTTTGGCTACTCCATTTCCTGTACTGTACTTTACATCCCCTTGGCTATTCTGTAACTACTTATTTGTATTAATCTCCTCACCTCTTTACCCATTCCCCCACATCCACCTCCCATCTGGCAACCATCAAAATGCTCTCCATATCCATGATTCTGTCTCTGTCCTTCTTATTTATTGAGTTTGTTTTTTAGATTCAGTTGTTGATAGATATGCATCTATTACCATTTTACTCTTCATAGTTTTGATATTCTTTTTCTTAAATAGTCCCTTTAGCATTTCATATAAGAATGGTTTGGTGATGATGAACTCCTTTAGTTTTTTTTAAATTTGCTTGTTTATTTGTTTTTGTTTTGTTTGTTTGTTTTTTTTTTTGTCTGAGAAGCTCTTTATCTGCCCTTCAATTTTAAATGATAGCTTTGCTGGGTAGAGCAATCTTGGCTGTAGGTCTCTGCTTTTCATGACTTTGAATAGTTCTTGCCAATCCCTACTAACCTGCAAAGTGTCTCTAGAGAAATCAGCTGACAGTCTTATGGGAACTCCCCTGTAGGTAACTAACTTCTCTTGCTGCTTTTAAGATTCTCTCTTTATCTATAACCTTTGGCATTTCAATTATGATGTGTCTTGGAGTGGGCCTCTTTCTATCCATCTTGTTTGGGACTCTCTGTGCTTCCTGGGCTTGCATGTTTATTTCCTTTACCAAATCAGGGAAGTGTTCTTTCATTATGTTTTTCAAATAGAGTTCCAATTTCTTGCTTTTTCTCTTCTCCTTTTGGCATCCCTATCATGCAAATGTTGGAGTGCTTGAAGTTGTCCCAGAGGCTGTTTACACTATCCTCTTTTTTTGGTTTCTTTTTTCTTCTTGTTCTGACTGCTTGTTCTCATTGGTTTGACTCTTGGCTTTACCCACTCTACTGTTGTTTCCCTGTAAATTGTTCTTTATTTCAATTAATGAATTCTTTGTTTCTGACTGGAACTTTTTTATGCTGCTGAGGTCCTCACTAAGTTATTTGAGCATACTTATAACCACTGTTTTGAATGTTGCATCTGATAGATTGCTTATCCCCAAGCTAGGCACTCAAGGTGCATTCTTTGTGTGGGTGGAGTACCCCTGCCTTTTGTACTTGAGCCTTGGTTGCTGATGGCAGATCAATGAGAGGAGTTTACCCAGGCCAGTCAGCTACAAAGATTGGCTGTGACCACTGACCACCAACCTCCAACCTTCATAGAGGATCTGCTGTGCAGGGGCAGGGTGGTGGTGCTCCAATGTGGTCTGTAGCTATCCACTGGGTGCACTGGCTCTGGAGATTCCCAAGTGCTACAGGCCAAGGTCAGCCCTGACCTGCGTTTTGCCTCTGGCCACCCTGACTGAACTGTAAAGCAATCTTAGATGGCTGCGGCTTGTGCTGGGCTTAGAGATTCCCAGGCAAAGCCAAGCTGTGGATCTAGGCCGGCTGCTGCTAATGCCAGGCCTGGGGATCACTGAGGCCAGCTGTTGCTTATTTAATAGGATTTAAGAAGTTGTGAAGCATGAGCCAAGACCAGCCATTCACATGGAAAAGCAGCTTGGGTGAACTGGTAAATTGGGTGGTGTCAAGTCTCTGGGGATCTCCAAGGTGGATCAGTGTTAGCCACGTTGATGGAGTCCTAGATATTGCACTGGCTTGCTAGTTCTGTGGGGGAACGGTTTAGAAAAGGGGCAATGGACTCTGCTTGCCCCGATGCCAGACACTTCAGTTTCTCCCTTTCTACTGGTGCCTTTCAAGCTGCTACCCCAGTGCTGGACTTCAGAGGAAGTGAGTCTGAGTAGGCAAGTCTGTGTGTGGGTTCTTTAAGAGGAACTACTTGTGGTTTCAGCAATTTCCACCAACTCAATCTCCACTGGTTTTTGCAGCCAGAAGCTGTGGAGACTTATCTTCCTGGCACTGGAACCCTGGGCTGGTACTCCTCGGTGAACAGGCTGGTTCTCCTCACTCCCGAGATATCTGCCCTGAATTTTTATCCACCACATGTGGGTGTGCGGCCAGCCCATTTCGCATCTGTGCCCCTCCTACCAGTCTGGATGGATGTGGTTTCTTTAGTTCTGAGGTTGTCAGACTTCCATTCAACTCAATTTCTGACAGTTGTTCTATACTTTAATTGTAATTTTGATGTGGTTCTGTGAATAGGCGAGCCATGCCTGACTACACTGCCATCTTGATTGGAAGTCAACATTTTCTTAATGTTTTAAAAGGACTTGTTTAATAAAACTTTATGCAGAGGGCCAAATGAAGCCTTCTGATTGAATAGACTCAAATTTTGATGCTGGATGTTGATCTTTGATGATAATGATAGGAAAACAGCAGGGAAATAACACTCCTCTTGAGGATTTTTCCCATCATCTTTTAAAATGTCAAAACACTACTGAGTAATGCAATCATTTCTATCATCTCTATTAAGTGTGTAACAAAATATCTAATGGTTGTGTAGAACCAGCAGAGCTGAGGTTTAGAGGCTTTGTAAGACTCTGGAGAGGAAGTGGTCCAGTGGAAGGCAGAAGACTCCAGGTAGATGTGTAACGGGCTGGGGAGAATTTCCTCTACATGGAAGTTGATAGGTAAGAGAGATGAACTCAGCATGGAGAAGTCTACTGAGCAAGGAGGGGAATGATGAACTTCCCTTGGGAAGACAGTGGAAGTAAAGGAAGGTCACAGGAATCTTGGACAGTGATTTCTTGAGAAGTCAATGAAATGGACAAGTGGCATAAACAATGAAGAGGTTGAAGGGGTAATAGAGGCAAAAACAGCTCACAGGCTGCGTAGATAGCCACGTTCTCAATTCCTTCTCTGAGCTTCATTCTTTGTTGACCTCATTGGCTTATAGTAAAGATCAAATGTAGTCCATGAAGAGAAAAGTCCATGTAAAATGCTAAGCACAATACTTGTTATAAGGGCAAAATACTTGTTATAAAGGTTCATAACTTTTATCTTAAAATTACCATTGCACTTATTTTGGCTAGGTGCTTTAATGGTTTCCTAAGATAATCTACACGTTAATTCAAAAATCACCAAACATCCTGTCTCTCCTAGGAACTTCATCTTTTCTCCAGCTCTGAATGGCATGCTATTTCTGAACTTTTATCACTAGATATACACCTGGTCTTAGCTTCCTAAAACTGAACTAGTTTTAAGTAGTAAGTAGTTTCACTTTCAAAATGTTATTAAGCAACAGGAAGAAAAATACTAAAAATTTTTTCCCTTCCTTGCACTTCATTTTTCTTTCCTAACTTAGGGCGCTCAACATACTTTCTCCAGAGAAAAGAGGTCATAGTCTGAACCTTACTTTCAAAATATGGGTGACACTAATTAATAATAGCAGCTATCCTTTATTGAGCTCCTATTACTGTCTGAGTGGGACATGCCCTCCGCATATTTTTCTCCACAATTTTCATTCCTGTGCCAGACAGACTGCGTTATTCTACATTTCATAAAGAAGCTAAGATTCAAAGAGCTTAACTTGCTGACATATAGCCAAGTCAGGAGTCACACTCTGAGCTTCCTGACTAAGCTTCCCCCCCCCACCAAGGTACCAGTCTGCCTCAAGCCTCCTTTCCTTAGAAGAAAACACACTTTTAAAAGCATTTTCAAGGTTGTTTTATTTTGATACTAGTGAATTGACCAGCTAGGCTGTTTGAGTGACCAAGCAAACCTTTGCGAAGGAGGCAAAGTGGAAAAAAAAAAGTGGGAGAAAGTTTGAGGAAATGCTAGATCATCCAGGCACAATAGGCAAACTACGCCTCTGTTGCACTGAAGAACATATGGAAGAGAGCAGCAGTAATCACAAAGAACAAGTTGGAAACATGCCCTTTATGAGGGATGGTATTCTGTTTCCAAGGAAACTAGGCAGGGACGAGAGAGTCCGTGCCCCATTTGTATTGACTCAATCTGTGTGTGCTTAGTGTATATGACGGGGTTCATACCTGTCAGGGTTCAGCAGAAAAATAACTCAAAAAGACAGCTCTGATCAAGTCACCTCCATTGCCTAAAATTTTCCTGTGGCTTCTGGCTAAGTGCAGAATGCAATGTGAGCGTAGGAGGCCCTCCCAGGCACAGCGCTAACTTGCTGAGCCAGCCTGGTCTCCCACCCTCCACAGCTCGGTCTCTATGCTGTGGTCCAGTGGCTCTGATCCAGTGGCTCCTAACCCTGGCTTTCACATGGGGAGCTTTAAAACTATGCAGATGTCTGGGCTTTACCACTGGGAATTCTGGTTTCATTGGTCTGAGGTGGGGTTTTAAACATTGCTCCAGGTGTTTAGGATTCACAACCAGGATTAAGGATCACTGCTCCAATCCAAAGAGATTCCGAAAACTACTCTGTGCTTTTTACTGAGGTTCTTCCATGCTCCTGGAAACCTTTTCTATCTCCTCTCCTGCTCCTTTGGCCGCTTACATCCTTTAAATTCTTCCCATCCTTTAGGGCCCTTGTCTATGCCTCAAAGCTTTCCTTACTCCTAACCCTGACCCTAACCCTTCCTTTTTAGTGGAATGTCCTCTCTCTCGTTTAAATGCCTACAAAATGTGTCTATACCCATGTTATATCATCTCTAGCTACTGACATAACTTCCTGTCATTTTTCTTCATGAGAGAGGGCAAGGTTTTACTGATTTCTTTATACATGAAATGCTCAATAAGAAACTAAATACATATATTTCAAGTATTGCAAATAATCTTTACATAGATCCTTCCTTGCAGGAAAGAGTCAATGGCATCCTTCATTTCTGATGATGTCTGGACTGAGTCTAAGACTAGATTCAAGATCTATCCCAAAACAATGAGACTTCCTATTTTAGGATCTGCAAGCACCTTGATATTTGTATGTCGAGTTGTGTGACGCCTGGGTGCATTATTCTCAGGAGAAGTTCCATTGCTGTAATTCGAGTCTCGAAGATACCCATCTATGATCCATTGGCTTGTTAGTGTCCTGGAAGATAAATCCCCATCACTCAGCGGGTAGTGATGATGGTGGCCCTGTTTGCTGATCACTAACATTCCTTTTTTCCCTGCCACGCTAGCATAGCTTTGGAACACCACACCTCCATGTAAGTTGAATGCCTTCATGAAAATACCATTAGCCCAAAGAGTACTCAAGCCCTAAAGGCTCAAGAGCATCTATCATTTGAGTGATGAAAATATTTTTTAAATGAAAATGAAAATCAGATTTAAACGTGCTTTGTTTTTGGCTCAGGAAAGGTTGAATTCCCAGCTTGCCTGAATGATAAAAGTACAGTGGTCCTGCCATTGTCCTCCAGTAATTCACAGGAGAAAAGTGCTGACATGAGGGTAGGCGTGAGTGAGTGTGTCTGTGTGTTGTCTGAGTGTTTTACCAAAATATAATTTTTCTTTGACAAAAATCACCAAAGATCCGGTCGTCTGCAAAAGGAATAAAATTTACTTCGGCAGGCCACCTCTGAGTTTCTTATGTTTCATCATTTGCTGCTGAAATATTTAGGACTAAAACAACAATCAAAACATGACTTAGTAGCTGTTAGAAGTAATTTTTCTATCCCTGGGCACAAACTAGCCTGAAAAGCATGTCTTCTCAAATGAACTGATTTGTAATTCTAGAGTGTAAAAGGAAAAAAATGGAAGGACCTCTACTGAAATCTGTAATTTTGGTAATTTTGAAGTGACGTGATATAAGGAACTTCTATCGGTGCTTGGTTCAGCATGAGAGATCTCCTTTCAAGGGATGAGAAGTGCTCGGTTGGGAGAAGTAGTTGGAAGGAGCTGCAGTTGGGATTTGACCTGAATAAAAAGAAACAGAACATGGGAGACAGTAACTACTGAATTACTGAATTACTGCATTAATATGCTAAGGGTATGGGCTAGCAATATGTATAGGTATATGCATACATATACATGGATATACTATTCAAAATAATTTTTAAGAATAAGCATCAGACTTACCAAGTAAAATGCTGATGTGTCTTCCTATGCAAAAAGACTAGCATTAAAATTCAGAATTTCCTAAATACAAAAATTAGGAAGTGATCCTTGACATTTCCAAAAGGGCTCTTTGTTTCACAAAAGAATCTGCCATAGTACTTCTAAATACCCCGAAAAGCATGTTGAAATTGCCATTTGGTCAATCCCAGTGGTTCTCCAACTTTGGCTTGCATCTGCATCACGTGGAGGGCGTGTGAAAACACAGGTCGCCCAGCTCGTACCCCTGCAGAGTTTCTGATTCAGAAGTTTGGAGGTGTCTTCCCCACATCTGCATTTCTAACAGGTTCTCTGGTGAAATTGGTGCTGACAGTTTGACGGCTGTTTGTTTATTAAAATTCCACCTGAACAAAGATAGCTTTAAGAAACAAAGGTATGATGTAATAGGAGGTACACCTTCAAAGAATTTTCAATGGGTATGTTATGGGCTGACTGTCACCCCCAAATTCAGGTGTTGAAGTTCTAACCCTCAGCACCTCAGAAGGTGGCTTGTGAAATGGGGTCTTCAAAGAGAGTAACACAAGTGACTGGTGTACTTGTGAGAAGCAGACACTTGGACACAGATACTATGGAGGGGAGTCCCTGTAAAAACACAGGGAGAAGAAGGCATCTACGAACCAAGCAGAGAGGCCTCAGAAGAAACCAGCCCTGCCGACACCTTGATTTTGGACTTCGGGCTTCCAGAACTGTGAGGAAATAAATTTCTGTTGTTTAAGTTACCCAGTCTGTGCTACTCTGATATGGCAACCCTAGTAGACTAATATAGATTGTGGGCATTGGAAGGAAATAGCTATTCAGAAAGTTTATTTACTGTTTTGCATTTGGTCTAAGGAAAAAATCAAAACCAGTTGTAAAGTAAGACAGAAATACAGTCTTTAAAGTTTTTAAATTTGATTCACCTTTTCTTAGTTTCTTAAGAACTCTTTATATGTTTTGGTACAGTGGGTTTTGAAAAGGGAGCATTATAAAATAACTTTCCACCCTGGACAGCTGGTTGGAGCGTCATCCCATGCACCAAAATCATGGTGGTTTGATTCTTGGTGGTTTGATTCTTGGTCAGGGCATGTACCTAGGTTGTAGGTTCGATCCCTGGTCAGGGCTCATATTGGAGGCAAACAATTGATGTTTCTCTCTCACATAGAAGTTTCTCTGTCTATCACCCCCTTCCCCTCTCTCTTTCTAAAATCAATAAACATATAAAAAATAATAACTTCTACACTGGCTGATATAGCTCAGTGGATTGAGGGTGAGCTATAAACCAAAGGGTCGCCAGTTCGATTCCCAGTCAGGGCACATGCCTGGGTTGCAGGCCAGGTCCCTAGTGGGGGAGCACATGAGCAGCAACCACATGTTGATATTTCGCTCCCTCTCTTCCTCCCTCCCTTCCCCTCTCTCTAAATATAAATAAATAAATAAACCTTAAAAAATAAAAACAGTAACTTCCTAATTTTAGCTGATAAACACTAGCATGTTTTAGAACTGTCTCACAGCAGACAAATTTCCAAAGCAGCATACTTTTTAATTCATCCTGATGGGCTGTGATATTGAAAAGTCAAAGGAAAAAATAATCTATTTTACGAAGATAATTTAAGAAATATAAATAAGGAAGTATGTTAGCATTAGCAGTATCAACTTGTAACTCAAGAAAGTCTCAGTCACACTTTTTTTATCCTTTTCCCTGGGTTTTTATAATGAAGGGCAGAATAGGGGAGTACTTGATCTCTGTTTATGAGAAATATCAATACTATATAAAAGGGCCCTTTGTGTGACATACAGTTTGGTTTGTAAATGTCTAGTCCTTTTGTTTAAGACTCTAAAAATGACAAATGTGAAACATTAGTCCCAATGACTCCCTTGAAGTTCAATGTAATAGCCATGTTGCCTGGGCTTTAGAGTCTCATAAACTGCTTAGTGGAGAGAACATGAGCCTCACTCCCGCTTCTGTCCAGGTCAAGCATGGTGCTGGCACTCGGTGAATCTCAGCTACCAAGCACACACATTTAGGTATTAAAGACCGCCGATGGTGCAAAACCCAGAGATCTAGGAAGTGCTGAAGAATAGCACAGCCTGACTCAAAGGGTTTTTCCTTAGAGATGCCAAGGCTAGTAATATCATTGGTAAATATAGTGAATGTGGACAGGTGTCAAACAAAGCCAAGGGGTAAGAATAGGAAACAAAGCAACACCGTGCTCACTGGGTGGGGACTTGAAGAATTGGGTTTGGAACCTCTTGAAGCGATCTGTCCTGTGAAGGGTTGAAATAAAGATTTTGGAGTGACACGAAAATTTACTTGGTCCCTCAGTGGACCAGACAATGTGGAATGTCTGATGCAGCCTTGGGTTTTGTTCTGCCCTTGCATATAAAGAAGTTTTGCGACTATTTAACATATGGGTAGTATATTTCCATCATATGATGTTGTAATTACATGCCTGTCTGTCATCCATTCAGGCCCAGCATCCTTGGAGATCCAAAATTATCAGCACTGCAAGCATAGGACGTATGAGTGTGTGTGTTCTTCCAGATCTGGGTAGCGACCATTTCTTAACAGATTCCTCTCGGTAACAGTAGTATAAGAGTCCTATCTGATGCCACTGTGACCTGAGGGATTCATAATGAAGGCAGGCCTGGCTGGCCCTGGAGAAGGACTCTAGGGCCTATGAGAGAGAGCGGCCAGGGAAACCATCTTCTCCGCACGCCCCTTCCTAAGGCAGTTATTTGCAACAAGAGCCAGCAGAAGGCACTAAGCTTCCACAGTCCATGAAGTCCTGGTGCTGGGCTAATTATAGCAAAAACCGGGCTGCTGCAAAGAGCACAGGGTTGGCAGTAGCTGCTTAATGGTGAGGGCTGCTTTGTCAGGTGATTCCAGAAACAGCATGGATGGGGTGTGGGTGGGACTAGAACAGGGAGCCTGTCTGCTAAGATTTTCCCAGTGAAGAGCCCTGAGTTTCCATTTATCTAAAAGGAAGGTGTTCAATTATCAAATTCCATTGTGTTCCATTTATCAAAAGGAAGGTGTTCAAGAAGTACGCTGAGCATGAGTGCATCAGAAACATCTCAGCAAGATAGAACGCAAAGAGGTAAACTGGAGAGGATTATTTATTATCCACGTTAATAAATATGATTTTATCATCTAATGTCTATTACATAGTTACTGTAGGTCAAATCTTATACAGAATACTTTAAATTCAATGTTTTATTTAATCTTCTCAGCAATCTTATGAGTTAAGTACTGTTATGATTCCCACTTTCAAACGAGATCGCTGACGAAGAGAGAATACAAAATTTGCCGAAAGTCACACAGCAACTAAACACTTGGAAGTGGGTTTGCACACAGCTCGGTCTGAATCAGAACCTCGTATTCTTTCCACGAAATCGTGTGGCCTGAAGACAAACACAGGAAAGGCCAGCGAGTGGTCAGAAGGCAAGTTTATTATTTCATGGTGTTGGTGGGTGTTGTGGGAACAATGGCTATAAATTATTACCCTGCCCTGCAGCAGCCTAGAATGTCAACCTATGACTTTTATCATCAATTCTGTTTATGTTCTATTTAGCCTCATATGAAAGCAAAGAAGTAAAACTTGTCTCGTTTGTATTCAACTGGAGGGCTTAGTTTGAAATTTCTACAACCTGTTGTATGTCAAATGTTAGTAAATATTGCCGGTCTCACTGACTATGTTGGTGTATCATACTGAGAATAATGAAAATCACTTAGAAGTTGGATTTTTAAAGACATGCTCAATGCCACTCCTTCTAACTTGTAAGACTATCATGGAACATTTGTCTACCAACAGAGGTAGATAAACTGGGATTTTATCAGTTAAAAAGAGAAGAATATTCCAGGGTTCTTGGAATTCTGGAAAAAGGAGAAGCCTCTAATTGGGTGAGGAAAAGTAGGATTTGAGTTATAACCCCTGGCACGGGCCTTTTATGAGCACACGGTCATTAACATCTATCCCCAGGTTCCGAAGCAGGAAGCAGGAAAGGCAACAAACCCGAGAAAGTTCTGAACCCTCTTTGAACTTTATAGAAAGGCACTTTGTAAATCTTAGGAAAATGAATTTATGTTATAATTTATCTAGAGTGACTGAGTTAAAACTCTTTTGAAGGTACAGCCTACTCTGTATACCAAGTGGAAAACCGCCTCTCTGCCTCCCCGCCGAGCAGTGTGGGACCTTGCACTCACTTGTCCTCTGTCACCCACGATTTCTTCTCCACATTCTTGCCTGTGGACTTGGCTTAAAAGTATTAAAAATACACATAAAGGGATAGAGTCTCAGTACCAGAAGGGCCTGAAAGGGCAGGAAAGAAAAATCTAGCCCTTTGTCATGAAATGGAGGGAGAACTCATTCCCGTGTGTTCATTAAACAAGATTTTGCAATTAGCTGTGGACAGTCGCGACTTAACTGGCAAGCAGATCTGCTTTCTATGCAGAGGAGTATATTTGTGTATGTTCATTGGTTTTTTAAAATGTGTTCCAAACCCTTACAGTTGAGTTGATTTTTTTTTCTAAAATAATGATAGGCTTTTAGTACCGTGTCATTTTCTTTACCCTTGTAGGGAGATAACATGCAATTAGGGAGTGATGTCAGCCTATAACATTTTGGTGTAAAATTTTGGTCACACCAAAATACCGGGCTCCTTAGCAGAGCTGCCAGACACATCTTTTGGCAGCAGCTGCTCGCCATGTGATTTAAAACTTCCTGTCACTATAATTGATGTGTTTTTATTCTTTCCATTTCCTGAAGCCTGATCAGAATTAAAATTGCTGTTGGAATTTCCTGTCAAAGCAACTCATTTATTCGCTGAGCTCTGCCCTTTGATTGGACGTGGCCCTCAGCTACAGTTCGGTGGAGACTGCTGAGAATTATCCTTCCCATGCAGGTTTGATGGCCACGCACACCACATCTGCAACTATACACAGACTGTCCGTCATGTGGCAAACTTGTCCTAATGAAAACTCCACATGCAAAATGTTAATGATTTGAATGCCAAACTTGGCCACATGCTGGGGACTCTGGGTTTTGTGTTAATTTACGAAGTCCTACAGTTTTTCAACTGATTGCCTCACTGTTGAATTTGGATTCTTGATCCAAGACTCACTTGTATTTCTGATCCGTCCCTGCTTTAGATAACATGACTAAAGATTCTGAATTTTCTCAAGCCCATTTCCTCAGCCTTTCTGTGCCTCATATGCTATTTACATATAACATCTTGAGATGGTTTGGTTTGAAGGATGAGGATTTCTGGACTATGTCTTCGTAGGCACTTGCTCAGAGACCTGTGGACCAGGACACCTAGAAAAATTCAGGGTGTGGGTAAAATACAGGCATACTTCGTTTCATTGCACTTCCCTTTATTGTGATTCATGGATGTTGTGGTTATTACAAATTGAAGGCGATACCCTCTACCTGCAAAGAGTACAACTCACTTTATTGTGATACTTGCACTATTTCAGTGGTCTGGAGCTGAACCTGCAATATCTTTGAGGTGTGCCTGTAGTAGGCAGTGAAAGTATCTAAATTTCACTTTGTAGTTGTTTTTACATCTGAAACAAAAACTCATAAAATTGCTGCTCTTTACAAAGGAAAGATTCCCCGACTTTCCTCAGTTGATCTGAGATTGCATAGAAGGAATTATTTACCTTGAAATTGTGAGTTTATCTTCTTTTTTTTTTTTTTGTGATTGGCTAGTTTGACTTAGCATAATGTTTTTTTTTATTTTTTTATATTTTTTAAAATTTATTTATTTTTATTGATTATGCCATTACAGTTCTCCCATTTCCCCCTTCATTCCCCTCCTCCCTGCACACCCCCTCCCACCCACACTCCCCCTCTTTAGTTCATGTCCATGTATCATAAGTTCTTTAGCTTCTACATTTCCCACACTACTTTTGCCCTCTCCCTGTCTATTTTCTCCCCACTATCTATGCTACTTATTCTCTGTACTTTCTCCCCACCCTCTCCTCCCATTCCCCTGTTGCTAACCTTCCATGTGATCTCCATTTCTGTGGCTTCACTCCTGTTTTAGGTGACCGCTTAGTCTGCTTTTGTTTTAGGTGTGGATGTTAACTGTGAATTTGCTGTCCTTTTACTGTTCATATTTTTATCTTCTTTTTCTTAGGTAAGTCCCTTTAACATTTCATATAGTGAGGGCTTGGTGATGATGAACTCCTTGAACTTGATCTTATCTGAGAAGCACTGTATCTGCCCATCCATTCTGAATGAAAGTTTTGCTGGATAGAGCAGTCTTGGATTCATTTTAAAACCACTATTTTCGGTTGAGGTGGGTGGAAGAGAAAAACTCGTATACATTTGAAGAGACATTTGATTAGACATGATGCTCTGAACAATGAGCTCTGTTTTTGATCATCCCCATGATTAGGTCCTAAGATTTCTTCTTGGGAGCGGGAATTTCTTAAAAAAAAAGAAACAATCTAGCTACTAATATGCAGGGTTTTGTTTGGTTTGGTTTTTTGTCCCCAAGTCAAGGTAGACTTTTGAATTTGAGATTCTCTAAGCACTTTTAAAATAGTTTATTTTCTAAGAGTGTAAACTGCATGAATCTGGGATTTCGTTTTGTTTGTTGACTATTCCTATTACATAGGACAGTGCCTTACAAATTATAGACACTTAGTATTTGTTAAATGCATGATCTCCTTTAGGCTTCTTAAAGTGTCAAAGCAATGGAGAGGAGATGGTGTTATCTCTGGAGACCCCAAATGTAGCAACCTTTCTTTGAATAAGAGATCCCAATGCTGCTTGTGCATTAGAATCACCAGGGAATGTTTAAAGATAAAAATCTGATGCCTGGGTCTTTCCCTGGGCTATTACAT
>PVKM010015918.1:0-27442 GCA_004027735.1 Carollia perspicillata | reverse complement strand
TACCTTATTTAGAGGGCATCAAGCTGATATTCTCTACAACCTTTCTATTACTTTGATTCTTTGTCAGAACTTTAAGATTTAATGTGTAATTCACAACTAAATTAGTAATAAAAGGTGTAATGAAATATTCCTATGCAATCTGGAGTGCTATGTAGAGATAGAGTATATGATGTTTCTACAGGAAAATGAAACTTGATTACTTCTAGACCAATTTTATTTTTCAAAGCAACAGATCAAACCACACAAGCACTCTTAAAAGTTCAGTTCAGTTTTGTACTAATAATTGAATATATGAAATAATTTATTAAATTGTTAATTTGTTTCTAATAAGTAGGCTTTATTGAAATTCATTTGAATTTTCTTTTTTTAATTTATTTATTATTGTTGTTCAAGTTCAGTTGTGTCCATTTCCACCCCACCATATCCCCCTGTCCCACTTATCCTCATCTCACACCCTGGAACCTGCCCCCTTTGGCTTTGTCCATGGGTCCTTTACCCAAGTTCTGTGATGGCCCTTCCCCTATTTTCTCCCATTGTCCCTCTCCCCCATCCCCTTTGGTTACTGTCAGTTTGTTCTTTATTTCCAAATCTCTTGTTCTATTTTACTCATTTGTTTGTATTGTTGATTCAGTTCCACTATAGGTGAGATCATATGGTATTTGTCTTTCACCACCTGGTTTATTTCACTTAGCATAATACTCTCCAGATCCACCCATACTATAGTGAAGGGTAGGAGCTCCTTTTTTCTTTCTGCTGTGTAGAAATTTATTTGTATGTGCTGATCTTAACATTCACCATATATCCCTCTTAATATCTTACTTGACCATTTAAGCTGGCAAGACCAGCTATTTTATTTTTTAGATTAGGCTAAAAAAATCAGCATTTAAGAGTACTTTAATGATATCAAAGTTCTTATCAAATTATATATAAGGATTTTATATTAATATTAAATATAAACTTATATTCTCACAGAAATGTAGCCAGGATATTTTTTTTGGTATAGACAATTTAATTATTCACTAAAATAATGTTCTTTTAAGCAATGTACACATAGTGAATATTTTATAGATTACCCAGTATTGCCTAGTGATGAGAAGGCAACTTAAAGAAAAGGCAGCAAGATAGTGCTTCAATTTTTTTGAAAAAAGATATTTTTCTAGGCATTTTTTGTCTGAATATATATTGAACTATGTAGTGTGAGAAAATATTTATATTGACCAAACACAGTGTTTTTTCAATCACCTAAGTAATTTAATTATTTTAAATTAAAATAATTAGTCATCTAAATAATTTAATTATTTTAAATAATTGAATGATATCATTAAAAGGATGAGAAATTATAGTAATCATGGTTATTCAAGAGGAGATGGAAGAAATTAAGTTAGTGCCATACAAACAATGGATGATATATAATTTAAATATGAGATATACCCCCTTGATATGGTGAAGATCATGAAGAGCTCTTATTGTAAACCCATTATTCCCCATTACCTAACACTGCCCCTACATAAAGGATACAGAGTATCATGTAGCTCAAACTGAGAGAGAGCACAACTTTTAACTTACAGTAGTTTTTTCTCATACATCTTTGGTTTCTCCCCTTCTACAGAGCACAAAGTAGGCTTTGTATGAAACCACATTATTGTAAAAATGGAAAACATGATGGTAACAAATAGGATATTTTTACCCAATAAAATCCACTTCCACCATGTAGCCACATATTTAATATATCAGTTGGGAGGCACTTGGTGAGGTTCATACTATTTAGGCCTCCATACAGGTGCACAGCATTAGTCTCTGCAATTATACAGCAGGACTTAGTACCCATATTCTAATGATACTTTGCTGGGGTGCATTTGTCTTCCCCTAGTCCATTGTTTCTGAGCTGGGGAGATTGATTAGGCTTAAATGTTGCCAGTGGATATTTTTGATGTCACAACTGGAGGTGGGGGATGTTGTTACCAGCATTAATGCATAGTTGCCAGGGACGCTGTTAAATACCCTATAGAGCACTAGCCAGCCCCTTACAACAAAGGTCCAATTACCCTGGACCATGATGTCAAACAGTGCCGAGGTGTGAGAAATGCTGCCCTAGTAGGCTGTGATCCATCTGTAGAAAGTTGAGATGTTTCCTGTGGCATCCACAGGACCTAGCACAGCATCTCCCATGGCTAATGCATCTAAAACATGTTGGTTATTGATATTTCTCTGCAGACAGTTTAGAGAGGGCCATTTGGCACATGTGAGAAGCTAAGGGGATAATTTCCATCATACTCTAAAAGTTTTTCTCTAAAGAGATCACTTTATTCAAAATCCCAGTCCCTATCAACCCCGATTAAAACTGTTCAATAGTTTTCTTTGCCTCAGGATACAGACTATTCCAATCCACACTTCCTCTCCCATCTCAACTTCTATTACTCTCTGCTCTTCTGTCTACACTTCATGTACACTAGCCTTCTCTCAATTCCTCAAGCTCTTCATCAGAAATTAGAAGGACTAACATAAGTAGTCCATGCACATTTAATAATTCACAATTTTTAATTAATCCTATGTGTTCAGTAACACTTTAAACACACACATTTATGCCAAATCATGTTTATTAGCTACAATAATCTTATGTGACGGGGCTGTTATTATCCCCATGCCCAGAATGAGTAAATAGGAGTGCAGAAAATTTAAAAGTGGCTTGCCTGAGTATGCCCACAGGATATAACTAAAGAAACTCCTAAAGCACAAGGCAGGGATTAGTGTATTCCATTTTGAGGGATCTCAAAAGAAGAGACAAATGACATAGAGAACATAGGGAACAAGATGACCAGGGAACATAGGTGATTTGAGAAGCTGCATGTAATTAATTATGGTTGAAGTAAAGCAGGACCCAGTGGATCATGACTCAAAAATAAGGCTAGAATGATACACACGCTCATTTCATTGTACACTGTCCTTTTAAATTTTCACTCTCTTCTCTACTGAGACCCCAATGTCCAAAGCAATAACTATTTAGATATAGATAGAGATATAGATTAGATACAGATTAGATAAAGATGATATAAATACAGACATAGATAAATATAAACATAGCTATAGAAATTGATATATATTTAAGTTTTAAGTTTAATTATCTCTCTTAATTTAGAAATACACATCCTAAAATGTAAAAGAACATAGTAAAGATCACAGTAAAAACTTTAGTGAAAATTTGCTAAAGCACAATCAATATTGAATTTGAATTTTAACCATAACTATTGCCTGTATAATTTTTAATATCTGTTTAACTCTAAACGGCAATGATACTTTTTTGATGTTGGGTCAGTCTTTAAAAGTTTTTAATTCTCACCCAAGGACATTTTTTCATTGCTTTTAGAGAGAGGAAGAGGGAAACAAGAAGAGAGTGAGAAATATCAGTGTTAGAGACAAATATTGATTGGTTGCCTCTCATAGTCACCCAGGCTCAGAATCATACATGCTCCGACTGGGGATCGAACCCACAACCCAGGTATGTGCCTTGGTCAGGAATTGAACCTGCAACCTTTCAGTGATGGCACAATGCTCCAACCAACTGAGCCACACCAGCAGGGTATATTTTTTATGAATGAGGTAATATTAGTAAATAAATACATCACCGATAGCCATTGAGTCTAGTGAGGAATAAGTTAATTTATACATAAATGAATGCATTCATAAATGAAATCTGGGCAATATACAATTTTATTACTTAGTCATAATGGTAACACACTGTAAGAATTGATAAAAATGGTTAGTCTGGAAAATCTATTGTTTATAGGTGTAAAATGTTAAGTTCCTCATGTAATAAAGTTTATTCATGTAGGACTAGTGATAACACTATATAAGTTACGTACACGAAATAGATAATGATTCCCATGTAGTTCACTAATTTAGAAATTCATAAATAGACAAAATCTTAGAATACCAGCATAAATGTGTTTCAGGTTATTTCTCTGTATTTTCACTGAATAAATTTTTTTCACCTTGAGTATGATGACTTCCTCAGTATAAAGGAAATAAGATATTAAAGAAAGAAAATCAGTGAAGCAGGTTTTATAGCATCTTTCCTTTGAACTGTGTTTACTGTTCACATACAATAAGTTTGCACTTCATGCGATAAATTGAACTACTTTGGACTTGAACTACACTATTGTGGAAACAGTGTGGTGATTGCTGGGGGAGAGGAGTATTAGGGGACTAAATGGTAATGGAAAATACAATAAAGATTAAATAAAAAGTAAAATAAAATGATCAGTATTCTAGGAAGAGGAATATTAAAGAAAAATTATTCAGAAAATGCCAGGATACACTTTGCAAATAATATATCTTTTCAAGTTTACCTGTTTCCTTTAATGTATGGTGAAAATTTGCTACTTGCCTACCATTTCTCCTTTCTACATGCACCTCAAAGTACCCAGATATTTCCTTTGGGTTTCCAGTCCTTCTAATAATGCTCAGATCCCAACTGGCCTCAGTTCTGGAGACACACCCTGATTAATTTAAGCCAATTAAAAATTTAAGTGTTTCAATCAGTATGCTTTCAAGACTTACCTGGATAGTATTTTTCTTCAGCATTTTGTGTAATTGTGAAGCCTAAATTAAACTACTTGGCCAATTTGATGGAAAGGAAATTTAAAACAAGCTAACGCTAAAGAAGGCAGAGAAGCAGATAGCAAGAAACATGACCCACGATGAGACACACATGGAGTGGCTGAAACAAACCAAATTAATTTAGTACTTTTCGATTTTGATAGCCAGTAACCACCCTTGATGAGTTTTCTGTTTCTTGAAGCAGAGTTTCCTGATTGATATATGATAAAATGATTAGGATTTGTGCACATACACATGAAGAGGGGATAGGAGAGAGCTGTGAGAATAATCAGTTGCTTGATCAGGTGATAGAAAATGCGAGTTTCTTAAAGGTGGATACTGGTTCTCTAACAATTTAGGGAGACAGCTCATCAGAATCACACAATGTTATCCATCAAACAGGTAAATCTTGCAGGTTAGGCAAGAATCAAGATGTGTTGATAAAATTAAGGAATCAAAATCCAAAGAGATAAATTTAATTTACCCAATGACAGAGACTTGTACATAATGTAAAACAAGAATAAAGTAATAAAATATCATGGATTCCTTCTGTTGTTGTTGAATAGTGATTAAGTGGTGTATGCATGGTGATATATGCCAATAATGTAAGGAAGATACATGCACAGGAATTTACAAAAGATATCTGGTGTGATTGAATTTGTCCTGTTCTATTTTAAATAATCTGAGGAATTTGTGTAATCAACCAGACTTACTTGGTAAGTCAAAGAAATGAGCATGTAGAGTACATGTTTACTAAAATTGTTGCCTTTACTATATGTATTTTTTGAGGTGCACAATTGATTTTATGGCTATTATGATTTTATCTTAGATACAGTGTGCATAAACCATAACAGTGTGTTTTATTTTCTAATTATTAATATTTTATTACATGTTTTCTGATTAAGTGGCACTACACAGATTGTGAATAGCTAGGTATTTGGGACAATAATGCTGGAATTCAAAGTGTCCTTAGGAAGTGAGAAAATCTAATGATAATTTAACAAGTTAAAAATCTGGCTGTAAAGCATGTGAGATCATTCCCATTAAGAAGAGCACCATCTCAAAATAAATCAGACATTATCTCTACGAGGATTTACTGTGATTTTCTTATTTGTTTTTGAGTCCCTGTACATTATGCTACAATGCCTTGAAGAAAAGCTAGCCCAGTCTTGTTTTTATTTGTGTTTTCTTTTTCTGAAGAGAGTAATTTATTAAAGTGCTTCTTACTTTTATTTTTATTGTCAAATAAAAAAGAATGGGGAGGAATTCATATGCATGATTCAATATATTTGGAAAGGTGAGTCATAAATACATATTTCAATGGAAATTTGATTTTCACTTCACAGAATCATAAATTCAATTATTAAAATATATTGTAGCACAGAGGAATAGTAAGAATTCTTATTATTGCTCATTTCTGCATGGAGCAGTTGCTTAGGAAGGCTTTTGTGCAAATGGACATTATGTCTATATATCGCTATGTATCCCACTTAAAGACTTATTCTATGAAAAGATCTACAGTCAGGTCTGTGATTCTACTACTTACTCATACTATACTCATAATTTTATCCAGTAATTTAATTTCCCTTGAAAATTTAATGGGATTTTAAATGCAACTTTTCTTTTTTGGGGCTCTTGACCGTAAATGATAATGTCAAGACCATTTGCAGAAGACAGTCTAAAAATTTATGAAACCTATTGTGTGACTCTTAGTTTATCACCCATTTCTTAAGCTTATTTAAAAAACAGTCAAGGAGATTGAGCAAGAGATGGCAGTAGTGGGGACACCTTGCAGGGAATCAACAGTGTACAGTTCACATCTAATACCTCTGTGGGGAAAGACGTGAGCATTTTCACCATGCCCCAAAATGACTAAAGTAGGCTGTGAAGAAATGTGAAGGTAGCATGACAGTTACCTTGGATTTGATCATGTCATACAAACTGTTTTTCATTCATACTTTTCAAAGGTTTAAACACCAAGGGTTGACTAATGCTACCTCTGATTTCAGAGAGAAAAGGGAAGATGAGAGCAAGAGTGTGCATTCATCACTAACAGTATGGAAAAGCCTTGATTTCCTATTGGCCATATGTGAACACCAAAGATGAATGGGGAATTAAATTAGTTTGGAAAGGGTTTTCATTCAAAAGAGGGATAATGGAAGAACAAACAGGAAGGTTCATCAAGGAACATGTATAAAGGACCCATGGAAAAAGCCAATGGGGGGATAGAATTGAGTATCGGAGGTGGGGGTGGGTGGGACAGGGGAGTGTGGTGGGGGAAAATGGGAACAACTGTAGCTAAACAAAAAAAAAAGAGTATGAAGGAGGTGAGGGTGACTAATGCAGACCCTGGTCTTCAGGGTCCATATGTTGTGGGTGCAATGAACAAATTCTCATGGACTAAAGAAGTCCTATGGAGAAAAAGGGACAGCATGGTCACTCTCTAAGTGAGAGAGGGCCCCTGCCTGGACAAGCTTTTATTGCTTTTCTGGGTACACTACATCAAGGATGGTCCTCATTTACTATGCACAGGTTTGCTGTAGGTGATTACCTTTTACAGATAACAAAGGAAAGGATGTTGCTAATTACATCAAAGAAGAAGGATATTTGCAAATACAAAGGGAAAAGTGGTTGAACTGGTTACACTCCATATTTGGGAGGTTTAGCGTAGATTTTAGGAAGTTACTTTAAAGATATGCAGTAAACATTTGCTGCCTCAATTCAGGGTGAGGGAGTTTCAGCAAAAAGCAAGCCTCAAAGCAGCCTAAGTACAATGCAGGCCTGATTCCCCCACAGGAAAACTGATCCCTGGGTATGGGTCCTGTGTGCTGACCTCACTCCCTGTGGGTTTTCTGAATCAGGGGCTGGGCTACATTCCTCATGTCATGTGGAACGGTCCCCTTGGGTGACAGATAAAATAAAAGTTGTGTCCAGTCGTTGGGCCAGATTCCCTGCAGAGGGGGAAGAAGTCAAGAGTCAGCAGTGTGGATAATCAGCTACATTACCAAGAAACAGAATATGCCAATTTACGAAAGACTGGGTGGGTTAATAATCCACAAAGGCCTTTTGGGTAAGGAAACAGACTGCATTTGGTGGGCTACCATATCTGACAGTGTTTAACTGCCCAGAAAGAACTACTACATGGCAACTTTTTATTTTCTCTTTTCCTGTTCAATACCTCTCCATTCTCTGACAGTATAGGAAACAGGGGTGAGGGGATGGTAAAGCCAAAGTAAGTAATGAAAAAGAGCTCTCCCCTTTCCTGTCTATGCCCTGTAGTCTTTGGAGCCTGAGTTAGGCTGAACTAGAAGGGAGAAATATTTAAAAGAGATAGAGATGGGTATTATATTGCATGTTCAGAAATTGAAAAAAAGTGTTAATATCTTGAAATTATGGGAAAATCTTGCTTAGGTATAACTGTCAGCCATGATGAGAAGACTAACTTTGTTCCCTGTTATACATAATAGAACAGCACAACGCTTCTCCCACACACTCGGATGATGAAAGATTTAGTCAGCCGGGTTCTGTGAAGTAGTAATAACAAAACAGACGTTAGTTATTTTCTCTTGCCTGTTAAGGTAACTGCTTTATTGTACTTTTGCTGATTTTTAATGATCATAAGAGGTAGGAATAATTAATATCCCATTTGACAGCAAGCAGACTGAGACTTAAGTGATTAAGTAACACTTCTGAAAGCACACGTCCAGTAATAGGGAAAGCCTGCATTTTTAGCAAAGGCCCAGTTTAATTTGAGGTGTGGTGACTAGGCTCTATACAGTCATTCTCGGTCTCATTTAATATACTTTCTCTCCAAATACACCACTGGCCAAACTTTACAACCAGATTAATATGGAAGATTCGACCCTGGCCCCAGCATAGCATTTTAAAAAACGATGCAGTACTCACTGGCATCACATTACCATGCCTTTCTCCAGGGCTGTTTTACAAGCTTATTTTGCGGAAGGGATACAGGGCGGGGCACGATAAATGTCCCCTGACATTTATCAGTGCGATGTAAAAACTCTACTAAGCAGCTGGTTTTAGAAGCTGGGCCACAAGGTCAATTATATGAATATTTGTGTTAATGAACCAACCCACGTGGCAGGTTTAGAAAACTGTATTAGTGTCTGTGTTTCCACTTGGTCCAGTATGGCTGTAAATACAATCTTAAGACTTTATCAGTGAAACTTAGCAAATGATAATTAGTTTCTGAAGCTATTGTCTTGCTTTAAGCATTTAAGGATCATAATACTCAAACCTGATATAAATCTAATATGGTCCAGTGAGCATTTCTTTTTTTTTTCTAATGCGCTTTTGCTGAAGATGACTTCAGATGGAACTAAGTTTTCCTTTCAATATTAAAGG
The DNA here is from genome assembly GCA_004027735.1 of Carollia perspicillata. Classification (NCBI taxonomy): domain Eukaryota; kingdom Metazoa; phylum Chordata; class Mammalia; order Chiroptera; family Phyllostomidae; genus Carollia; species Carollia perspicillata. Next base: position 18,481 of record PVKM010015918.1, on the reverse strand, counting down.
GAATATTTTAATTAAAGTAATCAGGCAGTCTTTCCCTATTGTTATAGCAGGTAGCCATTAGAGTATTGGGCAATCAAGGCATATTGTTACAACATAAATTGTGGAAGGAAAACCACTCAAAATCTAATTTACAAAACCTGCAGGATACTTTTTAAAATTTCTTTTTAAGGAATTCAGGTGCACAGAACTGGCTTAATTAAAATTGTTTCTTCCTAAAGATATCCTCATTTTTCATGAATGGTGTTACTTTAGTTTACTTCATTGTGTTTTATTTTACTTTATTTTTAAGAGTAAAATGAACACCTGTGTTCCCCAAACTGAAGCCTAAGCCGTCATCTCTGTTTACTCACTTTTGTCATCCACTGGCATCTCTCTCATGGCAACACCTATTCACATTTTATCTTTATATTTTCTTTCTGTGTTTCTTTTATAGATTTAACTCATACATTGCATGTTTACATGAGCTATATATTTATTTATTTTTGTTTGCTTTTGGATTATATGTAAGTCTCTAAACCTGAAACCTGTCCATTGGGACTCTTTGTACTAAATACTGTGCTACAGAGTTTAATCAGTGTGCTTGTGTGTGGTTTAATATTCTTGACTTTCATGGCTGTACAATAGTCTATTATGTTCGTATGATAATTTATTAATCAAATCTCTTGTCAGTAAGCACTAAGTTGTATTTTTTCCAGATTTATATTTTCCTTTTGCAAAATAAATAGTAATGTTATCATAAATAACATTATGATATATAGGTACAAGGAAATATTTACCTAAACATGGAATTTACCTAAAATTGAAATTAGATATATGGTACACAAATTGTTTCCCAAAACTTGTATCAACTTTTACCCAACAGTGGCAATCTGTTAGAGCTCTAATTGTCCAAACAGAAATATTTAATATAGTAAGATCTCTGAATATTTTATCAACTGACTAGATGTGAAATAGCATCTCTTAATTTTGATTTACATTTTTCCAATCATTATGAAGGCTTATCATTTCTTGATATACTGATTGACCATGTGTTTTTCTCTTTGCATTTTTATTCACTTTATTTTAAAAATTGTACTATATCACCAACAAAGTGCTAGAGCCTGGTGATTCTCCAAACACATATTGTTTATTTTATTTTATTGAATTTATTGGGGTGGCATTGGCTAATGAAATTACATAGGTTTCATGAGTACAAATCTATAACACATCATCTGTACACTGTAGTGTGTGTTCACCACCCCAAGTCAAGTCTCCTTCCCTCACCATTTACCCCCCCTTTACCCTCTTCCACCTCTGCATACCCTCCTTTCCCTCTGTGTCTATGAGGTTTTCTTGTTTTTTGCTTAATCCCTTCACCTTTTTCACCCAGCTCCTCAACCCACCTCCCCGCGGATAGTTGTCAGTCTGTTCTTTATGAGTCTGTTTCTATTTTGTTAGTTTAATGTATTCTTTAGATTCTGCAGATGGGTGAAATCATATGGTTGTTGTCTTTCTCTGACTGGTATACTTCACTTAGTATAATGCTCTCCAAGTCTATCCATACTCTTAGTATAATGCAAGGAGTAAGGTTTTTTCTTTTATATGGCCAAGTAGTCTTCCACTATGTAAGTGTACCACCACACTCATCTACTGATGGGCACTTGGGCTGTTTTCAAATCTTAGCTACTGTAAATAACTCTGCCATGAACATAGCGGTGCAGATAATCTTTCAAATTAGTGCTTCTGTTTTCTTTGGATGAACTCCCGGAAGTGGAAACACTGGGTCATAAGGCAGTTCCATTTTCAATTTTTTGACATAACTCCATGCTGTTCTCCACAGTGGCTGCACCAGTCTGCATTCCCACCCACAGTGCAGAAGGGTTCCCCTTACTCCACATCCTTGCCAACACTTGTTTGTTGATTTATTGATAATAATTGAGGAAATTCTAAAAATATCTAAGTATAAAACAGTTTTCAGATTGAATAAAACAAAATTACTATATTTTGGCTACTCTCTGGACCAATAAAATACCCTATTTTCTTTTGTAAATTTACTTGTTATTTAAGGGAAAATATACCATCATTATAAAATTTTTTATAATAATCCAAATATAGATATAGGAATCAATAGAAGTATTTTTGGTTGCTGTGTTTTTATTTTTGAAGCAGTGTTGGACTCTATTCTCCTACTAGGGTAGAGGCAGATATTATGTAAATGCAAAGTATTAATCTATAATTGAACTATGTGGTCATGATTCTGCATATAATTATAACATAATAATGGGTGGTAGACATGTCCTCCCATGGCAAATAGCTAGAAGACTGTTTGTAAAATATTGAAGTAGTACCAGAGGATTTTAGACCCTGAAGGAAAGAAAATAAGGTGGGTGCCAACTTTGCAACAACTTATAGACCAGAGGCAGGTACAAGAACATAGTGGAGACAGAAAACCAAGTAGAATCCATCCTTCTCTCTGTGATGTTTGCTGAGAGATCAAAGTGCATGTGCTGAGTATCTGGCAAGTATTTTTGTCTTTAATGAATGGTTACATTAATAGCTCACTATGTGTTTGCTCTTGAGGACAATAAATGGAGAACTCTGCCATGCTTTTTAAATAAAGTAGGACCCACAGAGGCATAAAATAGAAAATAGAATTTCAATTGAGAGTTGACAAACTTTGACCTTTCTACTTCATGTATATTTTTGAGTTGTTTTAATTTTTCAGTTGTTTTTTTTTTTGGAATATGTTCGAGTTTGTTATATTCCTCTTAAAATTTGGAGTTTTAGCATAAAATGGTGATTTAGTTTTGTTTAATTCAGACATGGTAGATTCTAGATGCATGTAATATCTAGATACATGTTTTCACAGTAGTTTCTAGATACATGTTTTCTGATTCTAAAGGTTAAATACTCTTGGGTTCAATTGCACCATCTGCTAGGATTCTCTCCAAATACCTCTTTCTTTTAAATGTTTCTAAACTGATATTAAATCTTATAATATAATCTTAAATTATGATTTACAAAAGATTATATAAAATCAGCATCATGGTAGTCCCCCTTATTCGTGGTTTTATTTTCCACAGTTTCAGTTACTAGCAGTCAAACATGGTTTGAAAACATTAAATGAAAAATTCCTGAAATAAATCACTCCAAGTTTCCATGGCATGTAGTTCTGAGCAGCGTGATGAAATCTGACACCTTCCTGCTGCAACCTGCATGGGATGTGAATCTTCCCTTTGTCCAACAAATTCTTGATCTACACTCTACCTGCTGGACAGTCACCTAGCAACCCTCTCCGTTTATTCTCCTCAGCTGAAAATGCACAGTGAATTATTAATTTAACCATTCATTAAAGACAAAATCTTAAGTCAATCAATGACTTATTAAGTCATTCATTCTGCATACATTTACTTTGTAGCTATTACACAGCAGGTAGTATGTTAGGGACAGGCACCTGAGTAATATATCTAGACATTCTATATATTTTTTAGGTACCAAGATTCATTTTTCTACAAGACAAAGGAAATAAAAATATTTCCTTCACATTTACAATTTTAAATCCACAGCAACTTTATGTTAAGTTTCTATACCCATGGGAAAAGTGAGAGTCAGGTGTGTTTCAAAATCTGTACAACTAGTGTCAAAACTTGAATGTGAACTTCCTATAATTTTTTGCTTCACCATACTGCCAATATAGCTCTTCTTGCAATTCATGATTTAATGTATCCAATACACCAGTTACTGTTTTGTACTCATTTATTTCATATGTTCATTATTTCATGGGAGTGGTATATGATATGAACGTAAATATATTCATTGGCTGTTTATAATTATTGTTCCATCCATATGATAAGTCTTTGAATGGCAAAAACGTCAGAGTGCTTTTTTTCCCTTAAAACAAGAGGGGAGGGAATTTCAGGGGAAAAAGGGAAGGGATTATAGGAACAAGTATAAAGGACACATGGACAAAAACTAAGGGGGGTGGAAATGGGAGGGCGGTGGGGAGCACTGGGGGGCTGAACTGGGACGGGAGTAAAAGACAGAAAACTGTACTTGAATAACAATTAAAATAATTTTTTTTAAAAAAAAGAAAGAAAAAAGACACATTTGTCATTTTCAACAGTGACTTTATTGATATGGATATTTCGAGTATGACAGCTACCTCCCACGTGGTATAGCATTGATTATTCTCAACATCTTGAATTGATCTCTATCAATTTCAACTGGTCTACCCAAATGTGGAGCATTGTCTAGTGACAAATCTCCAGCATGAAACTTTGCAAACCATCTTCAACATATTTGATCAGTCTCAGCACCTTCTCCATACACTGCACAATTTTTTGTGTGCTTTCATTGTGTTTTTACCTTTCTTGAAATAATAAAGCATAATATGCCAAAAAAACGTTGCTTATTTTCTTCCATCTTTAATATTAAAATGACAACAGAAAAATTCACCAATTTTAATGTTTATTTATTTTTCTTAATGTTTTATTTCGGTTTTTTAGAAAATATTTTATTTATTTATTTTTAGAGATGGGTAGGAAGGGAGAAACATAGGGAAAGAAATATCAATGTGTGGTTGCTTCTAACACGCCCCTTACTGGGGACCTGGCCTGCATCCCAGGCATGTGCCCTGACTGGGAATTGAACCTGAGCCTGTGACCATTTGGTTCTCAGGCTGGCACTCAATCCACTCAGCCACACCAGCCAGGGTGATAAGTTTTGTTTTTTTTTTAATGCACACTGATATGACAGCTGTCAAAATACAGTCTAATGAAATTGTTTGGAATGAAGTTAAAGACAACCAAGCACTACTAGAGTCATTTGACAGAAAAAAGCTGATGAATTTTTTGGCCAACCCAATATATACCTACAAATATGTGTGTATGACATATAAATAATTAATCCATATTTATGTTTACTTATACAATATTAGATTAGAATTGTTACACTATCCATTGCTATATGCTCATGCTTTCTATACTTAAGCAATAAACTATATATCTTTGGATCTCATATTCAACCATAACTAATGAAATCATATCCACCTCCCCATCAAGAAAGAAGCTTGAAATGTCTGATATGCTTAAACCAGGTACTCTTGTGGGTATACCGTGTGAATGCAACGCACTCTTTTTCTGCCCTTTTTCCTCTCCTGATCTACACTTCTTTCATATTGTATCCACTACCAGCTTTTCTCCCCACAGGGGCCCCTTTTCCCTCACTGACCACTGTCACTGAACACAGCAGGATACCAACATCCAAAGTAGGAGGTCCTGTTTCCCCAAATGCTACCTGTTTTGTCTTCCTTCTTTGAAACTAATTATTACTGATGCAAAATTCATGTTGCGCTAAGATATATGTGCTGTTTTCTCTACCCATATGACAGTTTTCTCCTAAGTGTGTACCCAGGCCCATTTTATTCACATGGACACTGGCCTTCTCACCATTATATCAACAAGTGGATTACAACAGTATATAGTTTGGGTTTAAACCAGGAGTCTAACTAAATTTCATTTATGCAGAACAATAGTTGCCAATGCGCCATCCTCTGTTTTGCTTTTGTCTGGGTTCACTTTCTTGTACTTGTTTTTATAACAGACGTAGTCAAAATAGAGCAACTTGACAAAGATAATTAAAAAGTGATGAAGATAAGTGAGTGGGGCTCAGCATGAACTTCTTCTTTTATTTAAATAGTTCCTTATCTACCCAGCAGATTTGGAAATATCATCCATCAGATTATCTCAAACTTGCCATATGAATTACTTAGTTAATGTGGGCTTCTAAATGTGCACATTACTGTTTTTGCAGAAAAGGCTTATATATTAAAAATGTTTTGTTTAACTAAGGTCTTTCATCAATCTCTGCCCACATGTGCACAGGAGAATGCTAAAACAAATAGCTTTTATGTGATAGTGTCATAAATTCTGGGGAGAATCAATAAACATTCATTATAATATTAATTGAGTCATTTGAAGTGAATACACATAGGTCACTTTCTGTGTGTTGCTTACTTAAACTATTCCTTTATTGTCAACCTAAGATTTAAAAAACATAGGCTTACATGACAGCTGCAAAAGGGAGGCATAGCACCTGAAAGAGGGCATAGTGCCTCCGGAGTTGGGGGCTCTTTTAGGCAAAATAAGAGTAAATTCTTGTGGAGACCTAGGCATATGTGAACTGACTTAAGAAGACTGTGAACTCTCTAAAACTCATATAAGTTTTAGATATAAGTAAATGCTTATATGCATTTTCCTGAAGAGTGTTTCCATTAATTTTAAGTTATCAAAAAAGGTCATTCTACTTTTTTTTATTCTACCATGATTCCATATTAGTCAGTTTCAGCAGCTCATATATATTCCCTAGATATAGTAATGGATCAAAAATAGAGTACTTGCATTCTTTCTTATCTAGAAATAGAAGAATGGAGAAGGTTCTATTCTGCATGGTTCTTCTTTCTCAAATCCATGTTTTCTACTTATTGAAAGACTTCATGTACAGAGAGATTGCTGATTCCGTGGGTATAACATGCTTGATAAGGTAGGCTACCTTCTTTGCAATACACAGCACCTCAGCAATAGTAGAGGGCTAAATGGAGAAAACAATGAATATCAAAGACATTTTTCAAGTAATGAAATAAATATATAGAATTAGAATATATATCATCAGAGGCACTATAGACAGGCTTAGGGAATGAAAATAATCTAATTAAACTCCTGAATTGCTCATCAACAGCACTGTGAGGCATAAGCCTTCATTCAGACTCTGAAGGACTGTTCACCTCGAATAAGAAAGAAGAACTCTTTTTAAAGCTTTAGGAAGAATTTGGCTAGTATCAGGAATAGTTGGTCAAATGATCCTTGGAAGCTGATAAAATGTTCTTGTGACTCGGCAGTGATTGTTCACACAGTTGAGAGACATAGGGCAGAGTAATTATGAGACATAGGGCTGTGTGCGACAGGCATGGGAGGGAGCAGATGCAGAGGCCAAGGGAATGTGAAGGCCACAGGTAATCTGCTGACGGCATCTGGAACTCATGGGGATGACAGCCATTGTGGCTTCCTGTGACTATTTTCTTCGCAGTTGCATTTCCATCGGGTATTTGTGAGTTTCTGGAAGCACTTAAGCCTCTGGAGAAAACCCCTAAACTAGCAATAAACAAATATTAACATGAGAATTTCCAGAAAGTCTTAGAAAATAGCTCTTAGCCCATTTCCCGCTACTATTGGTATTAGGTAGGAAAACAGTTCTTGTTCTCACTCTGGGTCAGTAGGGGAGGCAAGTTTGATATCTACTGATTTGTAAAAACTTAGTTTATCCTCTTGATTTATCCCAAATATTGAGATTACAGGAAAGCCTTTCAAATGTAATTGTAACCATAAAAAATTTTAAGGCAACACAAGAACTCTTTAAGAGCAAGTAATGAAAAAAATATGTGTAGAATCAGTGATTTGTAATTTAAGGGTCTTCATTCAAATGCCTTAGACAGAGCTATAGTATCAATAGTCTGCTGCTTGACCTAAGAATTTGGGAATGCTGTCTTCTTCATAATGCTGACTATTTCTAGAGAAACTTGAGATTTTTATTTGTTTGTTTTAGATCTCTTATTGGCATAGAAATCCAGGAAGTGGGTATATTATATCTCTTTAAGTGGAAAACATGATTACCAATGTTGACTTCCTAGAGTTTCACTGCACATTTTGTGGTTATCAGTATGTGATAGGTTATCTTCCAATCAGGTTTAAGACTCATCTTACATTGGTGGTATAGCCAGTAAACCAGCACTCTAGGCTCAAGGTCATACAGGGATTCCTGCGATTTTATCCTAGCAAAAAAGCCACTGGGACATGTTGATGACATGCTTGGGAACACTGCATTAAACCTCTCTAAAGGCAGCCATTGTGGACTATGGAGCTGCAGTGTGAAAGAGAAAGGGTGAGATCCCAGTTGCCTGATCAATTCACAGAGGATATTCTGTATTTTCTGTTGGAGTGGATCTGAAGGTTATGAGTATTTGGGAAGCGGTAACGGATGCTCCCTGGGCAGTTTTGTGAATTTTGTCAATATGTCACACACCCATTCTATTCTACCTGAAGAGTTGAAGTAGTAGGGACGAGGCAGAGCTTCACAGATTTTTTTCCATAAAAGGTTTTACTTTTCAGTATACAAATGGGAAAACATTTCACAATATTTCTATGGTCAGAACAGTTCCTTTATGGCCAGGAAGGACATTTACCAACCAGAAAATACATATATAATTGTAAAAACATTAGGGAGGTTTGTATCTGAATAAACCTGATTTAGATATTTTAAAAAGTCTATGGATTTTTGCTCCTATTCATGTCTAATCCATACAGTTTTCCAAGGACTCTGTGCTTGAAAGGTCAGGCCTGTACTAGGGACACCCTTTGCAAACTTACTGACATTTTTCCACCAATGCTTATTTATGATGCTTCTTAAATTTCCTTTTCTGTGGTGAAAAAGAATGTAACACTTTTAAGAAAAAAACATTTTAGCATATTAGGATATACTGAGCAGTTGTCTTGTTACCCCAAAGACCATCTGGTTGGAGCAAAAATGATGGTTTTTCCTTTGTGGTACTGGAGGATCCAGTGCCTCAAATGAAAGTTGACTCAAGACTCAGTGCCGATAGTCAAGAGTTCATTCTGGCTTTGATGTTTGAACTTTGTGGATAGCCTGAATGTGCTTTAAAGAAGTTTGTTTAGCATAATAGTCATCTAAAAATGCTTTTTGCTTCTTGAGTGTGTTTTACACTTGTGACTCACACTTGTTATAGCCAATGCTTATGGAGAAAACATCTAGTAGGTTTTTTATAGGGTGCTATATTTAATAAGGTTATCAGCTGCAATCAAGAGTCTGTGTTGCTTCCAAAACATGCCAAAATCACCATGTACTTGAAAAGGATATCTGAATAAAATCAAACTGGATAAAAGACATAAAGTCATGACACCATAAAAATCTTAGTGGAAAACAAAGGCAGGAAAATTTCAGACATCCCACATAGCAATATTTTTGCCCATATATCTCCTTGAGCAAGGAAAATAAAGGAAAAAAATAAGCAAATGGGACCACATCAAACTAAAAATCTGCATGGCTAAAGAAACCATTATCAAAATGAAAATGGGACTAACTGTATGGGAGAACATATGTTCCAATGATATATGGGACATCAGTTTGATCTCCAAAATATATAAAAAAACTCATATGATTCAACACCAGGAAGACAATCCAATTAAAAAATAGGCAAAGGATCTGAGTAGATACTTCTCTAAGGAGGATATACAGATGGTCCATGACATGAAAACATGCTCAATATCACTAACCATTAGAGAGGTGCAAGTTAAATCACAATGAGATATGACCTTACACCGACAACATGGCCATCATTGATAAATCAATAAAACAACAAGTGCTGGTGAGGTTGTGGAGAAAAGGGAACCCTAGTGCACTGTTGGTGGGAATGCAGACTAGTGCAGCCACTGTGGAAAACAGTATGGAATTTCCTTTAAAAAATAAAAATGGAACTGCTTTTTCACCCAGCAATTCCACTGCTAGGAATATACTCTAAGAATCCTGAAACACCAATTCAAAAGGACTTATGCACCCCTATGTTCATAGCAATGTTACTTACAATAGCCAAGTGCTGGAACAGCAGAAGTGTCCATCAGCAGATGAGTGGATAAAAAAACTGTGGTACATTTACACAATGAAATGTTATGCAGCAGAAACAAAGAAGGAATTCCAGGAACTAAAGAATATTATGTTTAGTGAAATAAGCCAGTCAGTGAAAGACAAATATCACATGATCTCACCTAAAAGATAAATCTAATGAACAAAAGTAACTAATGAACAAAATAGAACCAGAGGATAGAAACATGGAACAGACTGACAGTGACCAGATGGGAGCAGGGAGGGGGATAATGGTGGAAGGAAGGGGAAGGGACTAGACAAAGAACATGTACGAATGAGTCACGGACATGGACAGCAGTGTGGGGATTGACTGTGGGAACTGGGGGTAGGATGGATGGAGTCGGGCAAAAGGGGAAGTATTGGGACCACTGTAATAGAATAAGAATAACAGTGATTTAATAAAAAAAGAAAAGGATGTCTGATGTCTGTATGGACATTTGCTATCTTCATCCTAAATGATGGCCAAAGGACAAGCTGCAATCTGGTAAGGCGCTGCAGACTTGGCCTCTGGAAACCTGGATTCAAAAACAATTTGAATGGGTTCCACATACGTATCCAGTTTAAAACCCTCTCTGTTCAAGTTGCAGTTAGGAGCTACCAAAAGGAAATTCTAAATCTGAGTTATACAGAGAGATTTCCGGGAGGTTAGAAGGTGGAAAATTCCTGACAAGCGTGCCATCCACTGGGTGAGTGAAAAGTTTGGGAAAGTCTAGAATCTTACAGTGATGGACAGAAACCTGCTTAGGGAAAAGAAGTTTGTAGGCGTTCAAGCTAGTGGCAGGAAAATGCATGAATGACATGAGAGACTAAGAAATTATATGGAGATCTTAAGAATTTAGTTGGCAGTAGTCTCAGTTAACTGGGAGTTTGCCACAATTGTGCAAAAACAGGCAGATGTATTTTGCCATGAGGTCTCTGATGTTTATGGTTCTGTTGAGACAGAATACCAAAACGTATCATGACCTTTCATGTACAAATAGAAAGGTTCACGGCCATGGGAAAGTTCAACAGTAAGAGATTTGTTTAAAAAGGAACATTTTGCGTTAGAGTAGAATCTTTATTGAGTCTGCCCAGGGCAAAGACTGTGCCAGTTTTTGTCCGATCATATCTAGGGCTAGCCAATGCAGGAAAGTTAGAAATCCAATGTCAACAGTGTTTTATAAGACTGAGCAATCCTCTAAGGTATCTTTTGGTGATTAGCTAAGAAAAGTCAAGAATAACATCCAATCTTTGAACAGCAGCAGCAGCAACAGCAACAAAACACTCTCATAGCTAATGTGCATAAAAGGGAGGCACATGGGATGGGTTGCGATCCTTCAATGGTCTTTCTTTAGTTGAACACTGGGCCAGTTTCAGCAAAGAAATAGGTCAGTTGAGGTCCTGAAAACCTTACTATCCCTTATATGTTCCATACCTTCTTTTGGGGCTCTGATGCTATCATGGTCAGACTTAAATTCTGAGATATGGGTAGGGGAAACACCAGATAGTGAATAATTAGTCTGTGACATTATTAAATTATAGTCTGAAAATTATTTTCCTGGATGTTCCAGAAAGGTCTTCTGGTCCATAATTAATAGGAGTGCAATATATGAAAAATACACCTATTCTAAAAAGATTCATCAGAGAGTAAGACATATAAACAAGTCAAAAACCCAGATAGGCAGGAAGCAGCTAACATAAACACAGAGTCTGAGGATCATTTGAGAGTCCTACTTGAAAAACCTAGACCCCTTGCTATTCCAGGGACAAATGATGGGAAAGCAATAGGTTTATGGTAGAGAGGATTGATGCAGCATCAGATAGAAAAAAAACATTGTGTACTTGCAGTTGCATATAAATGTCTCCTTTTTTTATTAAGGGATATTTTGGGTTGACCAGAACAGCTAATTCTTCAGAGAGGTGTCATTCTGTCTGACACAAGTTTGTCTTTTGTCCACTTAGATTCTGTCTTTCAAGTAAAGGCCAGATAATTGTTCTTTCAATGACTATTTCTTTACAGGTATATTTGACCATACTGATTTAGACATGTACATGAACATGAGTTTATCTAAATGTTTAAACAGAAGAGCTATAAATTAGAGGTTAATAGTTCTTTTTTTCTAAATTAAAGTATCTTGAAAGTGCTCAGGGATCTCTTGTCATTTCAGGATGAATACCATCAAGAAAGTAAGTATATAGGCCTGTTGTAATAATTTCCCTCTGAATGAGAGTGGAATATTCTCTGAGAGTGGAAGTGAGACATCCTCTCTAATCTGGGAGCTACATTTTCCCCCTTGACAGCACTGAATATTGACCAATCAATATTGACCGCAAAAATCTTAGTGTCTGATAGTAAGAGGTCTTCTCTTACCTTTATACTCTTTATATTTACCTTTGGTCAAATTTTGAAATATATACTTGATGTCATTTTGGTTTCCATCCAGACTGCCTTCTCTAGTCATTTTTTTTTCATAATTCTCATCCCTATAAAATGATGGATTCAGTTCAAGACTTTTTATAAGCTTCTAGGACCATCATATGTTATTCTATGACCTTTTATTCTTCCTCAGGAGAGTTTGGAAAGTTCTTAGCTAAATTATACAAATCTAATTGTAATTGATATTTACTGTTTTAAAACAAGCAAGGGGGGTTGTCATCTCTGATTACAATGATAAGACATTGCAAGAGGATATTGTCCAATAAGAGGGTGAGGTGGAGAAAGAAGTCGTTTGGTGAAAGTGCTGGAGGAGCAAGAAGTACAAAGTCATGGGGTAGAAGGCAGAATTCTGGGTGGCCCACGTGACCTCCTGGCATTACCTCAGCGATCACACTGTTTTATGTGGCAAAAGGAATGTTGCGAGTGTAATTATGATTATTAATCAGTTGACGTTAACATACGACTGCTAATCGGTTGACTTTAATATTGAGATGGGGCTAACCTAATTATATGAACTCTTGAAAAAAAATTTTTTTTTGGTGGGGAGCCCAGGGGGCTAATGACCAAAAAGGAAGTCAGAGACTTTTGAAACATGAGACAGGATGGGTATGCCATTGCTGAATTGGATATGGAAGGTGCTTTGATAAAGAAATGTAGATATAATTGTACTTGAACAATAATTTTTTAAAAGTTTAAAAAATTAAATAAATAAGTAAGTACATAAATAAATAAATAAATAAAATATAAGCAGACTCTAGAAGCTGAGAACAGGTCCTAGGCAACCAGAGCCACCAACCAAATATGGACCTGATTTTTCCAAGTTTAAGAAACTGAATTCTGCCTATAGCCTGAGTGAGCTTGGAAATGAGTTCTTCCCCAAAGCCTTCAAATGAAAGTGCATCCTGGCAGACAACTTGACTTGGCTTTGTGAGATTGTAAACTGAGGACCCGTTTGAGCCCACCTGTACTTCTTACCTACATATCAGTGAGGTAACAAACGGATATTGTGTTTAAGCTGAAAGGTATGTGGACAATTGTTACACAGTGGAAGCAAGTTCCTATGAATGGGGAAGAAGTAAAAGGACAGTGGGTGTGGTGGGTGGCCAGGCTGGGGTTCAGTCAGAGAGGGAAAGGAGAGTTTGGGTTTTGATTTTATATTTTTATATCTTATTAGCCTTTCATAAGCAGTCCTTCAGAGAAGCAATTTTAGAAATTTTCTATCTTTTAAAGTTCTTTTTATAGAAAAAGATAATATCGCCCATTGAATATTTGGAGTCTTTGAACTCTTTAAATGTAAGATGTGACATAAATGAATTACTTTATTCATATCTGAAATTACCCAAATGGGCCATTGAAATTCTAAATTGTTGTTAGTAAAATCCTATATGAGCTGTGGCACTGTAGCATTTGTACATGTATGATGCTGAATAATGAACGGGAGTTTCATTGAATGAAGGGGAAGGAAATAAGGATATATATCCTGTGCACTCCAGCTTTGAAAAAGTAACCAAGCTTAGAAGCAGTAGACACAGTATCCTCCCAGTCCCAGGAAAAGCTGTAGGAGAACATTAACTAGCTCGCCTCTAGGCATAAGCTTTTATTAAGAATCTCAGGGCCTAACCACAACCCAGAAAGATCGGCCTACCTTGGGGGAGAAAGGTAGATTTAGCCAGATGGGACAGCTGAAGTTCAGCCAGTTTCCATAACTGTTGTTCAAAAACAGTTCTCAGGAGAGGGACAGATTGCTCTTATAATTTAGCATCTGTTGTTTTAGCAACTTGGGTTTAGCCAAAAAAAAAAAATGGAAAATGGGGCCCCAGGTGGTGTAGCTCAGTGGATTGAGGGTGGGCATGTGAACCAAAGGATCCCAGTTCGATTCCCAGTCAGGGCACATGCCTGGGTTGCGGGCCAGTTCCCAGAAGGGAACGCATGAGAGGCAACCATACATTGATATTTCTCTCCCTCTCTCCTTCCCTTCCACTCCAAAGATAAATAAATAAAATCTAAAAAAAAAAAAAGTAAAATGGCAAAGAACAGTTTTGGGTCCTAAGGTTACTCAAGGGTTATGATGGATATTTTCAGTCTGTCATATTTCACAAATAAAAGCTTTATACTAACATATCCCAGGGAGAAAATTATATGAAAAATTTACAAATAATATATACCACAAAGACACTGACAAATATTAAACCTATCTTGTTTTCTTTCTTTTTGTCTTTTTTTTTTGAATATGTTAATAATCTGGTATCTAGGAATATTTAGTATTGAGATTATTTTTTTTTTACTTAGGTTATTATGGGACCAAGTTGTCATTTCTTTTTTTTTTATGCAGTTTGAGATTTTTTATTACTAACTATACATTACTGTAAAAGCAATGATATCTTATTGAAATTATACTGTTAGATACAATATGTTACTAAAATAATGATTTACTCAATGAATAGTAGCTATATTATTTTTATTTTTATTTTTCTGTTAAATTCGTCGCTTTCATGCATTTAAAATAAGTGTTTCTATTTACATTTTTTACTTATAGTTTGTACATTCTTTTAATAAAATATTTTCTATTTATGATATTTATAATGATGAACAGTTAGAACTTCAGTTCTTCATACAAGGGCAGTACATGAAAACATGTAGAACTTCTAAAACTGGTGTAAATGTTACATGTTATAATTGCACACCTACCAGTGTAATTCCATAATCCATTTATGAGGGAGCAGCAATATATTCATAGGATTTCCTATGATATCAATGGGAATGCCCCTTCAATATACACAGATGTAGGGAATTAAAACACTTAAAAAGAAAAAATATATATATTTTTTTTATGCTATTATAGTTGTCTCACTTTTCCCTTCCCACTTCCATCATCAGTCCCCTCACCGTGTCCATGGGTCCTTCATATACGTTTTTTTAACTAACCCCTTCACCTTCTTTCAATCAGCCCCCACTCCCCCCACACCCCCGCTTCTTTATAGCTGTCAATCTGTTCCATGATTCTATGCCTCTGGTTCTATCTTAATCATTGGTTTATTTTGTTCATTAGACTCATCTTATAAGTGAGATCACATGTATTTGTCTTTCACTCTCAGGCTTACTTCACTTAGCATAATGTTCTCCAGTTCAATGCATGCCATTCTAAAAGGTCGGAGTTCCTTCTTTCTTTCTGTTGCATAGTGTTCTATTGTGTAGATGCATCAGTTTTTTTATCCACTCATCTACTGATGGACACTTAGTCTGTCTCCAAATCTTGGCTGTTGTAAATTGCACTGCTACGAACATAGGGGTGCATAAATTCTTTCAAATGGTGTTTCAGGATTTGAGGGTATATTCCCAACAGCTGAATAGCTGGGTCAAATGGCAGTTCCATTCTCAGATTTTTAAAGAAATTCCATAGCCGTTCTGGCCAGTGTGAAGTGGTATCTCATGGTAGTTTTAATTTGCATCTCTCTAATGGCTAGTGATGTTGAGCATTTTTTTTATGTCTATCGGCCATTAGTATATTCTCCTTGAAGAAGTGTCTATTCAGATCCTTTGTCCATTTTTTATTTGGGTTATTTCACTATTTGTCTTCCTGGTGTTGAGTTATATAAATTCTTTATATATTGAATACTTTGGAGATTAAACCCTTGTCCGAGGTATCATTCACAAATATGTTCTCCCATAGAGTTGGTTCCCTTTCCATGTTGATGATGTTTTCTTTAGCTGTGCAAAAGCTTTTTAATTTGATGTAGCCCCATTTGTTTATTTTTTCCTTCATTTCTTTTGCTCTAGAAGTACATTGACAAAAATATCGCTACATGGAATATCTAAAATTTTACTGCCTGTGTTTCCCTCTAGCATTTCAATGGTATCATGACTTTATATTTAAATCTTTTATCCATTTTGTGTTTATTCTGGTGTATGGTGTAAGATAGTGGTCGAGTTTCTTTTTTTTTTTTTTTGCATGTACGAGTCAAGCTCTCCCAACACCATTTATTGAAGCAGCTGTCTTTCCTACATTGTGTGCTCTTGTCTCCTTTGCCAAATATTAATTAGCCATAAGACATGGGTTTATTTCTGGGTTCTCTATTCTATTCCATTGATCTATGTGTCTGTTCTTACACCACTATAAGAATATTTTGATTATAATGGCCTGGTAATGTAGTCTGATATCAGGTATTGTGACCCTTCCAACTTTGTTCTTCTTTTTACTCTTAGAGTCAGATTTCTTCTAAAAAATCCTGATACAATCTTAAGAATGTATCTCTCTCTCTCTGATTCATATACTGTGTGTGAAACATCTATTTAATGACAACAAATAATAAGTGAGTCATTATTTACAGAATATATTTTTAAAAGCTCTATGTCAGTGTAGTCATTTCAGGAAGAGTAGGATTATTTTAATTGAATTTTAATATAAAAAGAAGCCATTTGTTTGATATAAAAGAAGACATTGTTTTATAAAAGTAATGAAAGAAACAAATAATTAAAAAATGAATGAGAAGGATTTGAATTGTTTAAGTTTTATTCCTGAATACATGTAAAGCCAAATGGGCCTTCTCACAAATTTTTTGAAAAAATAGTTTATTCCAAATAATTTTCTTTATTGATTATTCATTGTTAATAAAGTTTTGTTTATTATTCAGAGTTTTCAGGACATTTAGAATAAAAACATGATGATATGACAAAATATTTAGTTGAAAACGAATTAACAGCAAAGAAAATAAAAGTAGTGTGAAATTTCCAAAATACTTTAAAATGAGCACAATACTTTAGGATGAATAAACAGTTATGAACCTGCCCTATGCTACAGGCAGGCATACACACATACTTAAAGAAAAAATTCGTAATTTTTACCTAATTGCTCTGTTTATCAATTTGATATTTTACTCAATTTAAAAAGTTAAGCAAAAAATGTTAAGGCCTTTTTATAAAAAACAAATTGCAGCTTAATGAAATTTTAATGTGTAAATTTTTCTAGCAGTAGTGGTAATTTCCCTCTAAGCACTTAATATTTGATTAAAATTTGGTACCAGTCATCTCAGTACCTATATGAATGATTTGTCTCAGTTAAGTGTCAGTGTGCTCAGTGAGACATTAGTAACATCCTTATGCTACCACCTTTACAATAACTTACTACTGATAAAATTTAAGCAAGAAACGTATGGAGGAGGGAAGATCATAATCAAGAAATACCTGGATTTTGTCTTGATTTTATTGCCCTTTCATTTTTTAGTAAATTACCCAAAGTCCTTGTTCCCAGGAAGCATGCCAATTGTATTAGATTCTACGTTTATGAATTCTCAACTTATACAACAGGAGACTTCCAGGTTTTTCTTTTAATATAATTGAGATTATTAAAGGTTTTGAACATTACCTCTTCTAGTTTTCCTTCTTGACTTAAAAGATTTCATTTTAATGAGCTCTATGTTTAACTAAATAATGTCAAAATAAAAAAAAATGTTTTAATTAATGGCTACATAACATCTTAGGGAAAAAAATGAAACAGTGGGATAGATTGGGTCATTTTTTCTTCCATTATAAAAGAGCCTTATGTTTCTATTAAGTGGGACAGAGACTACCCTGGATAATCAAAAACTGACTTAATAAGAAATGACTGGGATGTTCCTTTCTCTGGAGAGCTGCAGATACATGGTGACAATTGGCATCAGGGACACTTCACAGAATATTGTCGTTTAAAGAGGCTACTGATGTTATTAAAACTAAAGGAGGAATATTAGAAGCAGAATGTGTCATAGTCTTCATTGCTCCCAGCTTTCAAAAATGTGAACATTCCAAAAACTTGTTCAGACAGACGATTTCTAACATATTTCCCATCACTTACAGTCCTTAATGGAGCTTCACATATTTTCACATACATTATCATTGCAAACCTCTACTTCAGATGTAACAAGAGCGGTCCCCCACATAATGCCAGGGAAATGAACCAGAGAGACCAAGTGGCTCCTGCTGTATCATTTCATCCACTGAAACAAGCAAACAAAAAGCTTGTCTTGGGGAGCAGGCTTTTTGCTTCTAGTTCTAATAATCTTGAACGAAACTTACATGCTTCTCAGTATTCCTCTAATTATCTGAAAATGACCCAGATCTCTTTATTGCTTTCAATCTCGTGCAGAATCATCCTGTGGCTGGCATCAGCATCAGCAGGGAAGCACAGAGTTTATTCTCCTTTTCTTTTTTTCTTTTCGAAAGCACTGCTTGTTAGCCACTTACCCCTACTGAAGGATCTTAATCACCGTTATTTATATTAAACAACAATGCAAGTAAACACAATCAAACAAGGCACTTAAAAGCATTCTTACCAACCTATTGATATGCCATTCACAAAAGCTTCTGTATTATCTTTTGAATAACTAAAATCTTTTTAGT